>QLOY01015966.1:0-12224 GCA_003313965.1 Megacollybia marginata
ATGTGCAGCCCACAGCAAATAAGTATAACATTACAAGCCTCAGAAACATACCTCATCTGTATGCCATGATCAGCCTGTAGGAGCTGGCTAAGCAGTCGACGATCAGTTGTTCCTTCACGATGGTACTTCCGTATGAGATTATTGACACGTTCATCATCCTTCTTGGCTACCACAAAAATCAGCACATTCCAGTAATCATTTGTGATTGTAGCAGCATACAGCAATTCTTGAATTGGTTGATACCTGTAGGGTTATTATTTGAAGAAGTGGAAGCCATTATACAGTTGACTCGAAGCTTAAGTCATTACTGGTCGGCGTAGTGCATGGCTGAGGTATCCAATTATAGGTACATGACTAACTAACCCTAACGCATTGACAGGTCTGATTTGATCCGAAATCTACACTTCCTTCCTTCCTGGCGGCGCACCGTAATGCAGATCAAAAATCGCACTTCGTCACAGTCGAGTCCTTCATCAATTATTGACGACTAGGCCAGGGGATTGCTCGACTTGGTATTAAGTAATAGGCAGACTAACTGGTAAACATGTTCGATTCACGTCTATTGAGGGGGCAGGACTTGATTCGAGATGGCCATGCTTCGTGTCGGGCCCGCAAGAGTCGACGACAGCTCAAGCTTCAACTTGCTCCTTTCCTCAAACTACACTGGCCCCCCAACTTTCTTTCGTATCATCACTTCTATCTCCATATGTTCTCCGGAAGGTGGTATGGTGTGACTTACACTTGCTTGATAGTTCACATTGGTTCAAACTTTGGCTGTTCCTGGTCAGTCTGGAATTGTTGTTGTAGGAATGCCCTGCTAACTATGATATCGATAGTCAAATCAAACCAACTTTTTGCTCGGGCCACTCCTCGGGGTAAGCTGGTGCTTCCAGAGTGTACCGATGGAGAGCAATGCGTACCTGGGACCTCACTATAGAGAGAGATTCAGGTGTGTATAAATGGCCATTGGAAAACTCAGCACTGTCCGACAGGGTAAGGAAAGCCCAAGTTGCACGGTTACTGATTTTTATAGAAAAGTGTGTCACGACAACTCTTGTGTTGCAGGTAGCAAAGAAAATCTTCATCGCGACATTCATGATACTAAGGTGACTGGTCCATCCAGTGGACGCCTTTCAATGGGACACACGTCGCTTAGTATTACCAGTAAATATATCAACCGCGGGCAACCGTTTGGGACTTCCTAGTGGTTTGAAATTTGATAGTTTATTACTAAAATTCTGGAACGACGCGACGCGCGACGCTAAGCTTTGCACCGTTTTTCAGATCTATCTTGGTCTTCATATCGAAGCCATCCAATCGTTGCAAATATCTTAACATTCTGCTCCCGTTTTTTGATACCCATTCGAAGGACCGAATGTCCTGGCTTTCCCGCTCGTTGGGGATGGAATTGGGCGCCAACTACATCTGATGCCTCCGAATCCTGCAAGTCAGTCCGAGTCGTCTCTGCCACAACCGGGTCTCAACAGTCTCTTCTGCCTTGAGCACTTTATTTCGACATCATCTATATTAAGCACTTGTGTAACGTTCCCTCTGAAATCACCCCGAAACCGTGCGTTTGACCCAATTCTATTAGGCTAAAGCTACGAGTTACGGTGAAGGAAAGTTATAAATAAATGTAAATAAACTCATACTGCTCGGTTACAACTTGATACTGCACACAAAGCTCCTGATTCAGATACCCGACCACCATACACCGTTATCCGTCTCTTCTGGGTTGTCCCAGACCAGATGACTGCTGGAATTCAAAGGTCTTTGGGGCCAGACATTCATCATCTCGGTCCAAATTTCTACATTTGCAAAATCAACCCTGGTACCATTCATAACATACTGCTCAACTCCCAGAGCGTCATCTCTGCTTGGATAAACCCTGGTTGTGAGTGCAAAGCGATCGTTCAAAAATACTTCGACCAATGAACCGTCTACGAATATATCCAATCCGATGTTCTCCGTACCATTCGTAGCAATTGTATACGGGACAAAGTATCCGTTGGCGGTGGAGGAGTCAAATTGCCTAATCAACGAACTTGAGTTACGGTTCACGGAAAGGAAGTTTGTAAGTGAGGAATACGAAATGATCGTGTATCTAGTAGTGACGTTAGGAGGGACCGCAAAATAGACATATGGACTGACTCCTCGTGTGATGGCGAGGCACGTACGACAAAACCAGCCTCTCCTGACAGATTAGCCAGTGTTGCCTTCAGATGGAAGTGGTCACTCTTTGGGTTCGCCGCTAATGTAACAGGCTTCGTCGTGTGCAGTGCAGTCACCACATCTGGAAGAGGACGTATACCGAGCGTTGTGACGGAATAGGTCCCGTTCTGGTCCGCTTCCCATGTTGCTGAAGTATTGACGGGCACTCCAGAAGGTGGTGCGATAACTTGTTGAAGCTTCTGAACAAAAAATTCACGAGGTAAGCTCATGCTGCCTTGGAATCCTTGAGCTTTGACGCCATATTCGTTCCTGCCAGTGCAAAAGTGTTAATAAAAATGTCTCACAACAATTAATCACGAACATATCTTCTGCAGACCAGCCCCAAACTACCCTACGACTAGTCTTCGAATCCCAGAAAGACGAGACAGCATAGAGCTTTGAACAGTTAAAACGCTTCTCTCCGACAGAATGATCTGACTCACGTTCCCCCAATCAACAGGACTACTAGATATGATGTTAAATTGCGCGGATCCGTCTTCACGTCTCGCTATGCTCCCTTCAGCCCAAAGGGCCCACTCGCGCACGTCTCCTTGCGTACCAATATTAATCTGTAGTTACCTCAGCACAAACCGCGAGTATTCAGTATACAGAGACATACAAAATGGTGTGCAGTTTTTCCATCACCACCATGTATTTCTTGTTCAACCTGTGACAGATATCACTACGACGTAAGACAGACCGGAACTCTTACCAAGGAAAAAGCACCCGGACACTCGAAGATGGTACCGAAGCTGCCTGCTTTAGTTGCGTCACCTCCCCACTTGAAATTCGGGGGGAGGTCAAGAAATGCGCCCAGAAAGGTCCAGTTAGTCAGATCCGAAGCGAGAGCGGAATACAAAGGCATTCTGGGACCTCCACCATTGATCCCTACGCCAAAGACAGAGTAGTAATGGGCAGATTGTTGGCCAAGGATTGCATCGAGTTCTGGCCACGGAAGGAAGAAAGGATCACGCCATCCAGTTATCTGCTGGTACGTTAACTTTGCCCCGCGCCTTGTAACGGAAGAATACTAACGTCCCATCCTTGAAACAGAGTCAGAACATCGTGACAGAATGATAGATGGGACATCAGACCTTCTGGAGGACCACTGATCACCGGATTTCGCTCAAATTTTTCCCATGTCCTACCGCCATCTGATGAGGTCGCCAGACTTTGGGACTCGGCCTGACAATACGTATTGTGAGAAGCTTGCTTGTGATAGAAGAGCAATGTTACCTCTTGATCAATGGGGAGGTTGTATACAGACGTGTAGAAGACGGTCAAGTTTCCATCCATCTCACCCCGAAGATTGATTGGCTGGGCTGTGCCCGTAAAGACACCGAGATGGTCATAGGAGCCTTCTGTACCTGGGCTGATGGCTTGTGCTTGGCCATCCTCCCAGCCGTGAACATCAACCCATTTGACAAGGTCGGTAGATATTGCAGAACCCCATGAAATGTTACCCCAATCGACATGATTGGGATGAAATTGGTAAAATAAGTGGTAGATGTTTCGCGTTGGATCATACATTGCACCGTCTACATTCTGTTATGACTTATGAGTGTCAGACAGTTCAATAGAACCCACTGGGGTCATTCTGCCAGCCAGACGGCGCAATGAAATGAAAACGCGGTCTCCACCTGTTAAAGAGAGTATTGTTGTCGAAAGCATTCAAGTCATCTTGAGGAATCAGATTGTAGGCCGCACTACTGCTGAGCAGGCCTGCAAGAAGAAGATGGATCATGGTTAATGGAAAGGCTCGAGTTACGACCGATGAGCAATTTGATGCATTTAAGGTTCGGCAGACAATGTCATCATTTACACAGCCAAAGATTGCCCTCAGGGCTATGGACGGGCTGCCGAATCAGACCCGTCGCATGGAGGAGAGAGTGGATGACTAAGCAACGCGTGTCATGTGCCCTTAGCTACTCTCTGCTATCATTGATACTATCATCAACTTGATCAAGTAGAGAAACCTTGTCAGCTGGTCGGACTTCTGATCCTCAATAGCGACGCGAAAGTCGTCGAATGTATCAACCCCGAATCTGCTCGTCGTTCGGCTGAATAATAAATCACGCAAGTCAGACGGATTGGAACTTGAAGCGAGAGGACTAAGGGTAAGCGTTTCACACAACTGTTATCCATGAAGAGCACTCTTGACGACGACAGTCGCTCCGCAGACTTGCACCTATCATCGGTGCATATACTGAGTACTCAGCTTCCCAGACCAAGTGATTGCAAGTCCGAGTCGTTTACCCTTTTATAGAGAAATGCATACAAGTCTACGATGTCGCCCAATCTCTTGGATTCTTCAAGACAGCGACCATCTCACTCTCTTTGCTATCGTCTTCCAGCGCTGCATCACTCATGTATTCCCATCTGGCCACCTCTGGGAGACTGGCTAGTACATTTTCTGCTTGGACACCAGGCGTCGCCAGCCCAAATCGTGTCCCTCTATCATAGACGAGGTTGAATTCAATGTACCTTCCTCTCCGCAGAAGTTGCCATCGTCTCATCTCCTCTGTCCACTCCAATTGACTGCTTCTAGTGATAATCGGGATGAAAGAGGGAATAATTGCGTTCCCTAGAGATTGAATGAAACTAAAAATTTCATCCGCTGTCTTGGGACGAGGGGCAGTTGAATCTTTGAGCAGAGAGTGTGGTTCCTCGCATAAGTCATCAAAACGTATCCCTCCAATTCCTCGATGTTCGCCTCTGTGTTTGATAAAAAAGTATTCGTCGCAACACTTTTTGAAGGCTGGGTATAAGTCTGGGCCGTAAGGGTCACAGGCTTCCTTCAAAGTACGATGAAATAGACGAAAATCGTCTTCAAATACGTATGAGGGCGTCAGATCTGTTATTCCTGTCGACACCAATTATGCAAATCAAGCAGCGACAGAAAAGATTGTACCTCCGAACCACCAAGCTTTGACTTGGGGAGAGTCGGTTTCTTCGGATTCGGTGATCTCAAAGTACCTGTAGTTTGCATGTGCAGAGGGCACGTTCGGGTTTCTAGGATGGACAATGATACTGATGCCGCCAGCAAAGAAAGGTAAGCTAGCCGACAGATCGTCCGAATATTTGAGTGAGGAGTGCTCTGTAGCCATCTGCTTGACAGCTGCAGGCGGCAACTTCCCTTTAATCATGGAGATGTTCACTGCCGCTTTCTCTAGTATGGATGTAGATGATGTAGTCGAGAATGTGCAGGTCTTGCCTGAGCCACCTTCATTTCGAGACCAAGACTGTACTTTAAATGGGTTGGCGTTGGGATCTAGACTTTGCAAGGCATTGACTACTCTCTCTTGCAAGTCTTGGATGTATTTAGTAACGCGATTGCGCATCGACGCCATGACAAGGCTTGGACACAGTCACGTGCATTCCTTTGAAGGGTCTGGACCTATTTAGGAGGCCACTTCCGAACCGAGTATCACTTGTGAGCTCATCACAACAAAAATCAGATATTTATTATCATGATCGGGTAACGGTGTTGATTTGTAGAAAATCTACCTCACCCGCTCCATACTGCAGGTCCGGGAATGGTGTAGTTGGTAACAGTTGGTTGCGAGTAGATGTCAATTGTCACACCAGGGTCGGAACTACACCAAGTCAATGATAACCCAGTCTTGAATAGCTGAATAACTTACGCCTGGTAAGCACCGGGGAATTTGACGAGGTAGCTACTAGGAGGGGTAGCAGTTCCAGATCCAGTGATGACAAGCTGTGCACATTCTGGGTAGAACTGAGGCTGGTCTGAGGTGTGGATGGCAAGAAGCTACGTTGGACGAGTCAAACATTGAATTTATGGTTGCGACTGTTACGTACTTCGTGGCGAATAAAGTAGTTGCCAGGCGCCAAGTCGGACGGGATTGTAGTGGTCCTTGATCAAGAGTCAGCAGTAACTAAACAAGTTTTGTTAGACGAACCAAGAGCTGTTAGCTGCTACGAGTTCTCCCATAGCCCATGATCCGTTGGCAAGAGTACCGGAAAGGAGACCTGATTGGTCAATCTTGAACCAGTTAAGCGAGGAAGTTGTTGCGGTTGTGCAAGAGCCATCACAATTGGCCATGTAGACCTTGAAGGAAGTTAGTCGAGAAGACGGCTGATGCTACAGCTCATACCATGACGGGACCAATAGTGTGAGGCCATGGATTGTTCCAGTAGGCAGTAACGGAGGTACCGGCTATAGTAGCAATTAATCCATGTAAATAGCATACCTGGAAGTCGTACCGGCAACAGTGGCGGAGAGTTGGTTGGCTAGTGCAGCGCCGTTGATGTTGCACGACAAGCTGGCGTCCGTAGGGTCGGTAATGGGGTTATAACTGTCCCATTCACGCTATTTCTTGGTATTAAGAGGATAGAAGGAAGCTAATTATACTGACTTGAATGGACGTTTGGCCCACGGGTGTATTGTAGGGAGTGAAGCTATGGCCAGCTTGTCAAGGAACTGAAAAGTCGAGCCGCCTACTTACCCTGCGTACCACGAGTCGCTTCCGAATTTGTACCTTTGCGTTCATAGTTAGTTTTTCATCGAAGGTTGTAAGACGAGGTATGCACCATAGGACACCTCCGTGGGCGGAGGCCTAGCAAAGATGTTAGGGTGGTGAATAGTATTAGAGATACCTCACCTGAGAGACAGCAAGAACCAGGGAGGTAAGAGCAGCTACGAACATCCTTTGTTGGTTTGGAAAGGGTGGCCAACGTCGCTTTTAAACTCTCTGTATGACGTTTTGTGGCTTTTTTAGAACATGATTTCACAACCCGAAAGTTATCCGAGTGCGATGGGGGCACCGAACTTTAGCCAGAGTGGATGGGACAACCAAGGCCTGGTCGTATTGCTATACCTAGTTAAGGTAGCACATGAAAGCATTGCACAATCAATTTCTCCGCGGAAGCTGTGAGAGTGGAGCTGCGTGCAATGGCAAAGCCGGCCAGGTCATAGGACCATACTCGTTCGACGAATAGGAATGGATGGGACGCGTCTGTTTCGGACAAAAGATTGAGGAAAATGGCCGGAGGAGATTCCTCGAGTATCGAAAGTGGAGCTAGAACCTAGAATTGACAACAGTCTGTTCCTTTTCGCGTCATCGCTACTAAGAGGCTGCGTTTTTCAACTGACGCGCTCGAGCCGACTTGCCTTTGCAGCGGCCTCTGGTTCGCGTTTCAAATTCAACACAGAGTGCTTCCTGGAGTTAATATCTTACCTCGCCATAATCTTCAACTGTTCTACTTCCAAGTCATTTCGTTGGCGCCAGATTTGTAGATTGCTCATCATTTTGCCGGCCAGACTGGAATCAGGTGAGATCAGGTGGCTTGACGCGTCCCTCATGTGACATAAACAACGTCAAACTTGGCTTCTTCAAGTCCTGGATCTGTCTAGCGCTGTCTCTGCGTACTTCTCGTTTGCCATCATTAACCACGCTAGACTTTATCGAGTTCTTCCTTGATTCCAACTTTCAAGTTGCCATGATCGTGATCTGCGCATCACTGATGCTACGAGGACCAAAGTTTCACAGATGTCGCTGGACAGCATCCTGGGAATTTTCAACCCTTTCACCTGCTTAAATTCCTGCGGCTGGGAACGCAGAGCTTGGTCGACGCCTTCGTTCCTTACCGTTCATATTCATTCCTTTCTGACCATGGGGTACGTTTTACCGAGCCGAGTCTTCGTGCTGTGATGCTGTTTCTTAGTGGACCCGGAAGAGGCGGCCTGGGCAACGATGACTTTCGAGACGGAGGCAAAAGCAGCGGCAGCTTTGGCTTTGGCGGCTTTGGCGGCGGTGGGGGCGGCGGCAGGGGCGGCGATGGGGGCGGTGGAGGCGGTGGCTCTAACACTGCAGAGGTAACATCCACTTCAGTTCAGGTTGTCTCCTCGACAACGACGATCAGCGTTTCATCAACAGTGTCTACACAACACTCCTCTACTTCTGCAAGTCAGAGCTCTATCAATAATAATCAAAGTCTTAGCAACACATCCAATCAAACCGCACCCGTCTCGAGTTCGAGTTCGAGTTCGGCTTCAGCCTCAGCAACCGTTTCCTCTCCCATCTCCTCCACTCCCCCCTTCATCTCGTCAGGGTCACAAACGTACCATCTTGCTTTCAACTCATTTGTTTGCTGATATCTTCCAGAATACCGGTTTCCACAGCCTTCTCCTCTACAAGCCAGACTGAAGGCTCTTCCGCTCCGTCATCATCGGCTACAGCTCTTTCGCAATCAGAATCCGCTTCTACAAGCTCTCCTAATGTAACCAAGATAGGTCTCATTGTTGGAGGTTCAGTTTTTAGTGCTTTAGTTTTGGCATCACTTCTATTTTTCTATCTTCGCCGCTATACTCGACGTCGTTCGCCTCCTATTCTTCCTGTCGGATATCAACCTGACACAACGTTTGATAAACCTCGAGTGCGGCCCTATTCCATGCCCAGGACTCCGGCCTCGATATATACAGCCCCAACAAGTCAGGAAAACTTCTCCCGGACATCTCAGTCTCAGAAACGCACTTCTAGCTATCGCTCGGGTGGTAACACCTCGTCGCCTGGTGATTTGCAGGAGTTTTATAGTGATGTAGATTGGCAAAGTCGACGAGGTCTAGAGCCTGCGCGCTTATCTGGGACATCTATGGATATGGACCCTGTTTTGAAGTATCAATTTTCTCAGTTGGATAGGCAAATGCCTTCTAGGGATGTTGCTGGCAGCTCTAGTCCTTAGAGTAAGGTACACGCTTACATAACATATTACTTTTTTGCCTTTGTTCTTATACTGGGACGTGTTGCATTCACTAAGTTGCAAGGCTCTATGCCATGACTGAACCTGGCAGAATCGACCTTTGAGTTGGTCGGCTTCTTCCTGAGTGCAGTTAACAAGAAATCGAGAAGATCGAGTAAAGCTGTTGATGTATAGCATACATATAGGCATGGCACCTACATGCGGCTTCCCACCTCATGGCCTCTCCATCTTCTGCTCTGCTTCGCCATCTTATTGGCCAATTCCATGACTTCAAAAGAATACCTCCACTTCGAGTCCTTTTTCAGCTTTATCGATCCGTCCAACACTTCATCAGTGTCTTACGGAAATCATCAGATAAACGCTGTCCGACTCTCCCCACAAGTTCGTCACAGACTGTGCCACAATTCGCTGTTGGACGTTCGTCACAGGCTGTACCACAATCTACTGTCGGCCTATGTTCCCCCCCGACTGTGGCACCATTTGAACTGGCCGGCTCATCTTCACAACAGCACTCCTCGAGACCCGTAAACGACGATGCAGTCTCGCTACCAGAGATTGATCTATCCGATCGCACTTTGGTCTTTGGCTTTGGCGGCTTAGTTGCTTCTCCAAGCCAAGACATACTCGAGCAAGATCAGCTAGAGATCGCTCTGCAGGCCTCCGAGGCCCAAGCCCCGATCGACTGGTTGTTGTACCCAATTATGCCTGAGGACTTGCCAAGACGAGAATTATATAAACCAACAAGGTGAGTTGCATACTACCATCGTACAGCACACTCTAATCTTGACAGAAAATTCAAAGAACTCGCGTCATATAAGATAGAACCTGGTCAAACATCATTCAAAACGTCTGTAATTATGCACACTTCTGTG
The DNA here is from genome assembly GCA_003313965.1 of Megacollybia marginata. NCBI lineage: Eukaryota > Fungi > Basidiomycota > Agaricomycetes > Agaricales > Porotheleaceae > Megacollybia > Megacollybia marginata. Next base: position 9,807 of record QLOY01015966.1, read on the forward strand.
CTTATGGTACGTGCTTATGGTATTTGCAGAAAAGATCGTCTTCCAGATGGTTGGAACCGACACACTAATTCCGAAGGCCATCCGTTTTTTCACCAAGAAGAAAAGGTATTCAGCTTTGAATATAATCTGCGCCAACTTAGCATCGTCATTTCAGAACATCTTGACCGACGCTTGGCTGTACGAGGATTCCATTCGAAATTTCATCGTCCGGCTTGCCGACTACATCCACTCCCGTGCGCAAGAGTGCTTCCCTGATGTTACGCGAACATGTCAGTTAGTTGTGTCCATAAAGCAGTTTGAAGTTGAAGAAAGTGACGACGGTCGGCGGTGCAGTTACTATTTTGCAGATCACCAACAACGAAATCTTCTTTGGCTGGAGGAGTTTGAAATTGATGGGTATCTACACGGTATCAGGGGGGGACAGATCCTACCTGAGCACGCCAGTAAGTTCTTCGAATTGAATAATTTTCGTGTTTCTGAACTCGTCAGAGCATCTTATCGAATGTCAATACTGGTAAAGGCATTTCTCATGTGCTTGCACGTAAACCGACACCTTTATGAGGAAGCATTTTGAATATTTCGATGATGTACAACAACCCTCACCTGAGGACTGGGCTACTTTCCGGAAACTTGTGACAGTCGCTCATGCAGGTTCGGTGCTATATCCTTCACATACATTTTTGATAAACGTCGTACTAGACATGTTGACATCTGAGAGCTCCACTTGCAATCAACCTGTTGCAAGCTTGGAAACGATGCGACAAATATCCGAATCTCTATGCACCCCGGAGGCGGACCGTATGTTTTCATAAATATTTTGCTCTTACATATCTCAGCTGCAATCTAGATTGCGCTTCAGCTTGGGTCCTTGGTGATTTCAATCATTCTGTTGTTGTGTACAGTATCTGACTGCAAAGCCAGGCCGTTTCATGGAACGTTTAGGTGTGTCTTTTTCTCCAGATAGTAGCATAATCTGACATACGGCTCCAAAGCTTATGATCGTTTTCAAAATTTCTTTGGCCAGAACGGAGCCCGACTTAACTCGTTTGACTCTGTCTATGGAGAAGTTAGCAAGCATTCACTCGTGTTTGATATCTTCTCTCCAGTACTCTTCTCCGCTCCAGACGTTCATTTGAAGACACTGGAAAACATGTGGGTTGACCAAGTAACCAGACGTGAAGCATGGAAGGATCTGGTTGCTAAACTCACCGCAGAATGGGAGCAGCATAAAATCTTTGTAAGTGGTTGTATTGTATTCATTGAAGTCTAGTTAACCTTTTGCTACAGGGAACCATCCTCTTGACCACCAATGCTGCATTCCTTGCTATTCCAAGTGTCGATGTCAATGACCCTGGTCACCGCGTTGTGAAATTGTTGAGTTACTTGTCAACTATCGCTGGTCTCGGGTGTATAATGCTGGGATCACTACTCCATCGGCAGCATAAGACAAGAGGTTACAGCGTTACGGATGCGGTGAGCTTGAACAGACTAGACTCTTTTATCCCTCAACTTGTTTCTTTAGCACAATTTCCTTACCGATCAAGATGGAAAACATGGGTTAGAAGCTCTGGCTGTTATGTACAGTCTGCCATACGCATTGTCAATGTGGGGCACGAACCTCTTCCTGGCTGCTTTTCTCGTGATGTGCTGCATTTCACAGAGCCTGATAACCATCACTACAGTCATAGGAAGCTGGATCATCGTCACCTTCCTGATTTCATGGTGCGTCAAGATGGCTTGGCAGCCTGGCAGATGGTCAAAGCTAGCAACGAGCACATATAAGCAAGTTCAAAGTAGCTTAGCTGACAAACCGTTCCCATTGGCACATCTATGGGCCAATAACGATTCCAAGCGAAGAACTCTCCGATTCTACTTGGAATTAATCTGGGATTCAATTCCAAGCATGTGGAGAGGGCGAGATCTAGAAGCGCAGGATTAGTGATCGAAATGGTAGAAGTGTATTAATAGTTGTATCATTAGTGTCCGCACACAATATATTTGCAACCTGCAATATAGATTTGAACAAAGAAGCAGAATAAACTATTTGAGGAGTGTCGAAGAAGGTAAAGGACTAAAGCAGTCAAAGTCTAGCTCCCGTTTTATTTGTCTGAGGGTACTTGAGAAGCCTTCATCAAATCAGCGCACTTCTCCGCTGCGACAACAGCACCAGCCATCGTATGTGTAGTCAAAATGTCCGGAAAGATGGATGTGTCGCAGACTCGCAGTCCATCAATCCCGTGCACCCTTAGTTCTTCATCAACGACGCCCGGATGGTCAGAATCGTTTTCGGGTGCCATGCGACAGGTCGATGTGTAGTGGTAGGATGTCTGCACCTTTTCTCGAATATAAATGTCAATATCAGCGTCACTATCTGACACTGGAACCCTCAGATCTTTGATGGAATAGCCTTGTTCGCGC
>QLOY01015972.1:0-25434 GCA_003313965.1 Megacollybia marginata
TAGGCAACGAAGGATCAAGTCCACCCTTCTTTGAAATAGCAACCAGTATGGTATGTGTCCATAACTCAAGACAGTCACACGAAGCAATACTGTTGTTGATAAGGGAGGTAAGCAGTTCATTGTCCATCTTCTCAATATCACGATAGCTGGCCATATCGACTCCCTTAGCACTTCGAGGAGAGTGTTTATGTATTGTTGCTTTTTAGACTGGCCGCGGTCCGGGCCAGGACCTGCCGAACCTGGGTCCGGACCTGACCCGGACCTGAGGGTCAGGTTCGAGGTCCGCAAAACCATGAATTTCGTAGGACCCGGACCCGGACCTACTGGACCTGGTGAGTACTAAATTGTTTTATAGCAGTTGCCTGACTTTCTACCTGTTTGGAAATAATGGAAAACAATCAAAAAGGCATAAAAGATGCAAAAAACCCACTCCAGGAACGCTATTTCCACCCGGACCTCTCGGACCTGAGCGGACCTCGGGTCCACAAGCAGGTCCAGGTCCGGCAAATGGGTGGACCGACCCTCGAGGTCCGGTTCGGGGTCCGGGAAAATTAGCTCGGACCTGACCCGGACCGGACCGCGGCCAGTCTATCGCTTTTGCCTCTTTGACCTCATCAACCGTAAATAGTGCATGAAGCAAAGGATCAGCTAAGTTTGCATCTGTTGCCAATGGAATCCATTTCGCCATTCCCTCATTCAGGTTGTAAAGTGCAATATCAAATGAAGGAGGGAGCAGTTTTGCGGGACATACGAGATGCGACGTACACACCCTATATGGTAGTATATAAATATGTCAGTCGCTTCTTGTATATCCTCCTTCATGCCCATTCGTAACTACGGTGGGATCGACATTTGGTGTAGAGCCTGAACGAGCCGGCAACTGGACTGGCAGAGGCTTCAGCAACGTCTTCTCTCGACCTTCCTTCCAGGATGCAGCCGTCGACGAATTCTTGTCGACACTTCCTCGTGATTTTCCGGGTATATTCAACCACAGTGGATGAGGTTACCCAGATGTGGCAATGCAGGGATTGAACTTTGCAATCGTATCGGGCGGTAAGGAAATCGGATTGCATACGGTGTCATGCCAATGTTAAGTTTTTCCCAAGGTGTAACCACACTTGCTAGTGGGACCAGCGCATCATCGCCTAGTTTTGCAAGTGTAATTGCGCTGCTGAATGATCGGCTTGTTGCAGCTAGAAAGCCGGTTCTAGGGTTCTTAAATCCATTCCTCTATTCCACCAGTTCTGATGCATTTACTTCAATTACCATAGGCAAGAATCCCGGTGTTACTTGTCCGGACAACGCGGTGAGTGAAAATTTACGACTTGTAGAATGCGCTCATTCTTAAACAGACTGCCTTCACTGCAGTTGGAGGATGGGACCCGCTAACTGGTCACGGTACTCCTGTATTTTCGAAGTTGTTGGCTGCTGTAGGTCTCTAACATTAGGGCACATGTATAGGACTGCAAAGCTGACATTTGTCTTGTCGTTGACGCTACTAGTAGTCGATATCCTCAGACGTTAATGTTCGTTTCCTCATATCACCACGTGAGGGCCATATTTTAGCTGGGGAAATTCTAGAGACAAAACTTTTTCCGAAAAATAATATTTTGCCAGGGAGAAATTTGGGAGAAATTTATTGTTTTCCTTGAGAAAAACAATTCACAAATCATCTGCTTTCACGTGAGAGATTTCTCTCATTTCTTCCGGGATAAAACAATTTAGAACAAAGGAGGCGCCCGTCGAAACATTTGCTTTTGCCTGGGGGCAAAAGGTAATGTTTTTCCTTCCCTTTATCTCCGTATAAATATTACCTTTTTCTGCTTAGATTATACAGTTTTTGCCCAATCCTTTTAGTAAATTTATCCTACAATTTCCCCAGGTAAATTTCGGGTCCAACGTGGTGTATTATGGAAAGCCGGACTATCAAGCTGATGTACCTGACATCAGCTGTGATTAGCGGCCTTGGCCCGTGCAGGACCTCTGGAACTTATGCTGCCTCTTATAGCAGTTGTCACGGCGCTTATTAGGTCAGTCGAATGCAGATTGCATTATTCCTCGTTGCACTGTTTTTTTCTGATGTATGTTGAGTTCGCTTACTGGGAAGAACAGCATACGAGTTTGCGTCATGACTAATCAAAATGATTAGCGTCCCTCATGAAAACTCCAAGGTAGGGCTTGAAACCGTAACCGTCTATGTACGGTTAGACGGGTCCGTAATTACTGGACGGTACCCGTACCGTCCGATGTCCAGCATCACTCCAATACTGCTGTATTGTGTACGGGTGAAGATCAAGCCTCCAAATGTAGGCTTCTAGGCATTGAGATGTCTTCAGAATAACTAAAGGAAACAAAAACAGATGGTTACTTACTTGCCTGGATCCAACACGCCTTCCTTGCACTGATTTCAAGGCTCATATACTGGTGATACGGGACGGACGGGACGGGATACGGGTCGTTCACACCCCGTACCGTCTTGGAAGATTTTCTATGCGGTTACGGCCCGTCCATTGTACAGCCGTCTCCAGTAAACGGGACGGTTTCAAGCCCTACTCCAAGGGATTGCTCGTGCATTCAAAAGATCCTAGCACTGAATCCGAGTCTTTCTCCTTAGCAAATTAATGACGTTGCAGTTATACCATTGCTCTCCCACTCCGTACATATACAGTATTGCTCCTTGTGAAGTCCTCATCCAATACTCACAAATGGACTTGAATAACCAATAACGCCCCTGGCGAACCACTTTCAAGCAAAAGCCAAACCCTCGAGACAGCAGTATCTCTGCTTCAAGACTTTACACCCATAAAGCATATCTGCGCTCATTTAAACGCCTTCCACGCCTACGCATCTGAACCGAGCTGCTGCGTCGAAACGAATCATTATTGCAGTCATCTCAACGAAGGTCGGTTCTAATTCCACCATAATTCCACTTACCAGAGCATTTTCATTTCCTATCAGACGTCTGGCAATGTATTCTTTATGACAGCTCAAGCGTCCAAGTCCCGATGCTCGTTTCATTGGCATTGAATACATGATGTCCTCGTCTCTATAACACTCTCCCCGAAGAAGAACGCAAACTCTGGCACAGTCATATCTTCGAGGTGAAATCCGGAATGCTAATCATGCCCAAACCAGCTGGCGTACCTTTGGCAGTCTGGGAAGCCGCTGAAACGAAAGAGATGGAAGATATTGTGGGGATATATGGCAAGATTTATCATTTATGGCAGACGGACAGAGGAGACCCGTTGCCATTGGGAGAACCGAAGCTGATGACGAGCTTGACCTCGGAAAGTCAGTTTCCGTTTGAACAAGTTGTTGGAGATAGGGATAAAAAGTCTGGGAGTGATTGGAGACAAAAGATGGAAAAGAGGGCTTACATACAAGAACCTGACATTCATTCGGATGCGGATTGGACATGGAAGAAAGATGCTGTAAAGTAGGATGCATTTCGAGGCGTATGGTGAGAGAGTACAGAAACATATCAACTGTTCTTGAAATCCGATCATTATCGAAACCCAAGGGAACTGCTGAAAAAGAGTACAATAGGTTGCGCTCAAAAATCATCCCTCATTACCGATAGAATCTCCAGATCCGAGAACGTCAACAGAGAACCAGGATCGGTACTATCATACTTAGGCCACTTGATTATCATCGACGCCTTTGCTACTGGATTGTCGGGTTGAGAAAATGCGTCCAGATTCAGGTTGTTGGAAAAGTTCTGTTGAAGGTGAGTTTGTCTTATGCAACCTTGTATCTACCACAGAGTAATGCTAACACTCGGATTAGCAAAGACGACAGAAGAGAAGTACCGGGGCTTACTTCAAGCCAGGGAAATTTTGCCATTCGAGACATGTCGTGTGGTATGGAGTGAAGAGTGTTCATGGATTGCTGAGTGAGATATCAATAACCGTGTCGAGGAGGTGCGACTTTACGAACCGTAATACCCGGTAAGAACCATTCAGTCATTGAGTTAGCCGTAAAGGAAGTTGGAACCTACGAGATGAGCTAGGATGAGCTTCGCATGTCCAATCTCTTGTTGAACCATGAAACGAGTCAGCTCCCAGCCATCTGCGTCGATACCATAATCATTGGTCCGAGGATTTGACAAGAGCTGTCAGCTGTTGAGTTTGACAGCAGAACACTTATACTGACGCACCGTAATTGAACAAATCAAGCTCGATGTGTTCTCGATGAAGAGCAAGAGCGAGACTATCCGGTTGTTGCCTTGCAGGCTGACTATCATTGCGCTGTTTGCAAGGTGTTTGTTTGATTCGCAAACAAACACATCGCGTTTTCCACCGTGACCATGATTATCATTTGAATCCTTGCCATGGTGACTCCATCGCTATTTGTGGAAGATGTATGCCATTTCAGCCCTGCCCGCTGTTTGAACTCATTTCTACAGTGTGGGTTGGATAGATGATGTAATCATTCACTCGTCTGGTGAAAAAACGGTTCCTGCTCCATTGGAGATTATTATCATGCAAAGTCCACTGTAAGTATCTTCATTTCCAGGCTCGTTGTTTGAGTACTGTAGTGTCGAGGGAGCTGTCGTTTTTGGTCACGGTTATGACCAAGCTGGTGTAACCGCACCCAAACGAAGTCATCGACACGAGCGATCAGAAACAAGTCCCAGAACTAACTTGAAGGAACAAGTTGTAGTAGGGAAATGATGTCTTGGAAGTCCTTTCTTATGTGTCGATAGGTTTGCTGTCGAAGATGCAACGAAGATGCTAACCGGGTCGCACCAGCGTCAAGTCAGACATTCAAAGAAATGATCCTGATCGCTTCACCAGCGAAGCCACTCAGCTGTAGTCCGAAAGGAAGCATTCTTCGTCAAGCAGCCATCCAGGTGTATCAAAATGAGATCCAACAATTGTGTGTCATCACTTTCATGGAAGACTCTTTTGTTTCATCGTCTGTTTCCTAGGTACGGAGCCGTAGAATTGAACTACAAACTTGATTCTGTTGATTTGTCAAAGACATGGTCGACTGAAGATCTCCGTTCATGGCTGCTTAACCAAGTGCAGGATATCGTCCCAAATGCAGAGATTTTGCCATCTGTCGATCTCTTCCGTCAGGGGTTCAACAGTCTCAGTGCCACAGTTCTTCACTTACGGCTCGTCGCTGCACTGCAAGGTCATATGGAAGAACCGAACGTTTGCAAAGCCGTGACGTTTTCGACACAAAATGTCATCTATTCCTATCCCACCATTGATATTCTTTCGACTTTCTTGCATGGCATCGTCAAAAATCCCACAGCGATACAAAACAGATTGAAGAGCCACGAAGTACTCATTAATGAAATGATCGACAAGTACAGCACCGGACTCGATACTCCAAAATTAAATTAACTGGGAAGCCTACTGTAATCCTTTTGACTGGCTCGACTGGCAAGCTCAGTTCTCAATTTCTAGCATCCCTTCTTGCCAATACTGACAAAAGTCTTTACTCTAAATCGACCATCATCGACAGGATCAATACGTGATCGTAATGTGAGACGATTCGACGATAACGGGCTTGAAAGTTCACTCCTTCGCTCCGACAAACTCATGATGTTAGAGGCCGAAATGGCTGAAACCAAGCTGGGCCTCAGCGATGAGGTGTACGCTTAAGTAGGGTTTCTTATTTGTGTCCTTCACTGTCCTCATTATGTTGTATATAGCTTCAGGAAGGAAGGAAGGAAGGAAATGTGCGCCGGCACAAGGCCCCATTAAGGAACGGCCGGGTTCCGCTGCCAGTCGGTCACGATGATCATACACAACGCTTGGCAGCTTGATTTAATATGATATTGTCGTTTTTCGAACCCAACATTCAGGCTACTCGAAACTTGATTCATTTGGGTAGAACGTGTGCCTACGCATCTTCCCTCCATATTCTTTTCACGTCTTCTGTCGGGATCGCGTCATCATGGGATTGCACACTGGGAGAATATCCAAAGAGAATGGTAGAAGAAGCAAAGTATGCTGTCGGAGGAGGACATGGAGAAGCCAAGTATGTGGCGGAGCGGGTAAGTTACTCGTTTCAAGTTGAACCCTCGACTTCATAGAGCACGTCAGATTTTGGCAAAGAGCGAACTTCAAAGTTGCTCCCTTAAAATAGGTCAGATTGCAGGAGCACCACGGCTCGGTCCATGAGCGACTGGTTCCTATTGTCGTCAAATCGAGTTTGGAAATGCACATCTTGCCGGACTTGGATCAAGTAACGATTCCCAATTGCGTTAACTCTGTTGCCATTTTCAGCCTGTAACTTGGATGCCCGCTAATATTGTGTCTGACGCCGTTCCTGATATCGCCCTCTGAGACCAGGATCGTCTTCCTCTAGCGAACCCACACCCTACTCTGTGGAGGGCTGTATTCACGAATCTTCAAAAGGCTCTTATACGGTATAAAAACTTGTCCAAAGATAGGCTCCTGATCGTTCCCTTTGCCGAATGGGTGTCCAAGTTGACAGAGTATGCCCAAGGTACAACGGAGGACGACATGCAGAGAATTGTGGGAGCGTTCTCATCACTAGATGTCATGACTGACTATCTGATTATAGCCTGGAATCAAGCTCCTCGAGTTTTTCAAGCGATTTGGTAATCTATCCATGTTTGAGACTGTCATTTCGCAGACTTACAGCTCTACGCTAAAGAACGGGAATGCGATGAGCATGGTCTCTTCTGGAGTCCGTTTTTGAGGATGAATACGGCTGTCGCAAGAGTAGGGGTTTGTTTGTATGAATAGATGGCTTCGAAACTAACCGACAAATATATTGGGGCGTTTTGTGAACTGCATAGCAGGCTCGAAGACCCTGCAGTGTATTAGTTTATCACTGTCAATCCTAACGATGAAGACCGGAGACCAATCATTGAATATGACAGGCCGCAAAATCGGCATACGGAAACACACCACTCACTGCTGTGCAATGTACCTGCGATTGAGACAGCGGCACTATGAATAATAAGCGCCGTGACAACTGCTATAAGAGGCAGCATAAGTTCCAGAGGTCCTGCACGGGCCGAGGCCGCTAATCACAGCTGATGACAGGTACATCAGCTTGATAGTCCGGCTTTCCATAATCCTCAGATATCGTTGAGGTGGAAGTCTCTCAGACTCCTTACTTTCGTCTCCGGGTTGGCATAGATCGAACTCTGAGAGGGGCTGCACAGAATACCCGAACGATGGCGCGTCCGTTGCCCTATGCTGGCATAGAAATTCGGCCTTAGGTTGAAGACCCCATACTCAGCGGCGAGATGGACCATTGAGGTTCGAGATATTCATTATGAAACAAAACAAACGATCCACTAGTAAATTTTAACGCGAACCCTAAGTTTTCTAACCAAAACAAATGAGACAGGAGTTTTCATGTATAATATTCTTCGAAGGTTGCCTAAGCGGAATAGGCTGCGATAGCATTGTCAATCCAAGTTTGAATACTTCCTTCAACGGAATCGAAAGACGCATAAATGTCAGTGTACTCGGCCTGAAAAATTTGGAAGGGTTTTAGATGTCCACGAAAGGTTGAATAATTCATACCGGGACAGCTGCGATAACGGACCCTTTGAACTCCGCGAAGTAAACGTTGAACGAGGTTACGTCAAGGTAGACAGAGCTCGGGAATCCATCGAGATCGTTAAAGGCGTCTCTCGAGCCTGTAAGCTGACCGAGAGTTTCGACGATCCAAGGTACGACGGGACCGAAATCGTCGAGGAAAGCCTGAGAATCCTCTTGACTGTATTGCGCAGTGGAAACAGAGTTCTAGGGTACCGATCAACTTGGCAGGCGAAAGAATAACAAAAATGCGTACGTTCACGTCTAGCGAGGTAACGTGGAAACTGTAAGCAAGATTCCAGACAGACGCGACTACATTCTAATGAATAGTTTGAGCCAATGGGTAATACCAACAAAGATATATACCTCAGCCTGGTTCCAAGTTGCCCCAGTGGCAGGCAAAGCGTTGAGGTAGCCGATCGCAGCTGTGGCGGATGTGTTCAATCCAGCGATGTCTTGGGCGACTTGATTATCAAGTCGCTTGACGAAAGGAACAACGCTGGCTGAAGCAGCCAAAGCGAGAAGAGGAAGAGCAGAAAAAGACTTGAAGAGCATACTGGAGTTGTAGGTGTAAGAAGAGTCTTGTGCAGGCCTGCTGGACCATCTCAAATCGAGCAAGCTTTTATACCCTCCTGCGCGCTTTACCAATGTCGCCATCTTGGCGGGTAATGTATTAGAAACCAAGATGGCCAGATCATCCCGTCTTCAGCGCAGAGGCTTTGATACTTTGAGCTATCTCCTTATGTTGGACGCCGTTGGTTTGAATTCAGTGCCGTTGGCCTGTCCGGGAGCACTGGGACGAGTCCAGGATCCATCAGCCTAGCCAGTGTGCGAGTGTGCTAGACTGTGCTAGAGAGAAGATGAAAGTCCAAGAATAACATACGGGTAGTCGAATCTTTTAGTCGTGAGTTGTGGTGTTGTCCTTTGGGGCTATCAGACTACTCGTCCAAAGAGTGCAGCCATGATGAATGAAAAAGATCAGAATCTTGTGTCTGAAGTCCTCCCGCTCAGCGGGTTCTTGGTTGGCGTTATACCGCTAATGGGAATGCGAGCCTCGGTTTCTTCTACTGTTCGGAGAATCCTCGGAACACTGTCAAAGTCGAACTCGTTGGTTTGAAAGAGTCTGGCCTCCGACTCGGGTCGGAGATGACCAAAAAGCACTCTATTGGAAATCAAAAACGTCTTCGTGAGGCCTTCTACTTCCAGTTTTGCGCGAATGTATACTTTGCCTGACCAATGCCTACGTCACGGTGTATTCAGCGAAAGTGAGAGGAGTCGTGAGTCGAAGTCAAGTGATTGTTGGAGGTGATGCAAGGGTAACTTCTGCCCGCCACAATTGAGGATGACCGGAACGTCTAAAGCAAGTTCACGACATCTTCTTCCAGGGACAGGACCAGGCCAAGGCAGCAGTAAAAGGTGGACACTGTATTACGGCCCGTGTGCCTTTTTCACTTTTCGTAGGACCGTACTGGAGTCTAGACCCATGCTGAATGAGGTCCATTTTCTGCAGAAGAGCTTGAGGTTCGGACACATAAACCGTCTGATAGTGCAGACTTCCGAGAAACCCTCAAAGTGAAGAGAAGGTTGCAGCTCCACCTGTCAGACAGGTTCTGTATCTACTCAGCACACCCGAATCGACAGCACAGCTGGGAAGGATCATCAGTGCTACAGAAATGTATGCACAGGATCTCGTATCTCGGGCTACTGCGTATGTCGGTAAGTCAGCTCATCATCGAAAGAGTGCCTCCTAGTTCCTTGATCTGCTAGCTTCGCGGCCTGAAAAAAAATTGGACTTTGGAATATGATGTGGATTGCGTCCAACATAGCGTCGTGTCTCATCCATAAGAGTGTCCACATACCATCTCCTTGTTTCTCTAGATAGGCCTCCCTTTTCCCAGTTTAAGCAGGGGAAGAAGAGCAGACATTTCTTGTACACCATTGGTCGGGGTGTCGCCAAAGTTTTAGACAGAAACCCATCCCACGAACCACCACCTAGCTGCCAATCTTGACTGTTTAGAGTGATCTGGGCCTCCAAGGACTTGAGGAAGCAAAGATGGAACTGTCAAGTGAGATCTGTATACCGACTTTCTCTAATCTGGACCAGTCGACGGTGCGATTGTGCCGTTCTCCAACCGAGGCGAAAGGCATGACGATGCGAGGCGAAAGGCATGCATCGTCATGCACTGCTTTCAGTACCTTCGGATGGGCCTTTAACAATGCGGCGGTTCGCTCTGGTGAGTAAGCCCTCAGGCCTCAGGACGCATCCGCGCAGAGGAGATGTGGCAAGCGCAAGCTCCTCCGGGGCACCAAACGGAGTCATTGGCGATTTTCGTCCCCGATAGAGGAGGTTGAAAAGTATGAAGGGCCAGCATCGGAACGGGGACAATGGAAGGCTGATTCCTTCAAGTTCTTGAACCAGTCTTACAAGGCAAGTCAGTCGTCAGCGTCAATGCAACCTCGGACATAATATCGATAGAGATGCACAGTGCCTCGCAGAATGTAGGCGTTGTCTGGCTCGAGCCAGGTAGTTCCCGGCTCTGTTACGACTGCTTGAGAAGTTTACGGTGCGTTTGCCGACGAAAGGCAAAGTGACTTTGTGAAGCGATTGGTCCTGAGAAGAGAAGATAAAGTGTGACGCGACACTTCACCCAGCTGCAGTGCGCACTATCTTGGAAACAAGGAGCCACCTGACAATTCCCAGAGTATCATTGTCGAGGCCAGTAGTTAGAATTCAGTGTCATATACTAGAACTGACTAACGAATTCGTAGGTTAGCCACGTGGACTGGCGTGTTGGGTCTCACGTGCAATTAACGTTTAGCGCAGACCACCATTTGTCCCAAGATGCCACCATCCTCAGCGGTGCGTCCTACATGATTTCTGAGCTAAACCTGATGTTCTGTAGATGACCCTCAAGCGAATCCACCGCGAGATTGCTGATTTGGCGAAGGAAGACATGGGTGATATAACACTGAGTCAGTTCGGAGACAGTCTGTATCTCTTCAAGGGTACGATTCCTGGCCCAGAGGGCAGCGTGTACGAGGGGGGCGTGTTTCACGTCGATGTCCAGCTCGGACACGATTATCCGTAAGTCACCCGGTCGGATCGGCGCGTGCGAACCTGACCATCACTAGTTTTTCTGCGCCGAAGGTCATGTTCAAAACTCGGTGTGTTTCTCTCCATCAGACCGCTCTAGGCTTACAAGTTCTCTTCGAAGGATATATCATATGAATGTATGTCTTCTCCGTTCTGAATAAGCCACCTCCGGATCTCGTAAAGATTTCAGACAAAGGGGGGATCTGTATTGACATTCTTAAGCACAACTGGTCGCCTGCACTTTCATTATACAAAGTCATGCTGTCCTTGTCGTCTCTTCTAACAGATCCGAATCCCAGTACGTGCATCACGCTCGGACGCTACCATTTTGAACTAACCACGTCTTAGACGATCCGTTAGGTAAAGCTGCCGCTCTCCACGTCGCAGCGACTCTTACACTTTCCAGTTCCTTCCATAGCGAACCAGTACATTCAAAACCGTGCTTTACATGACTCTACAGCGCGTCAGTGGACCACCTTGTACGCGATTCCGCCGCCGCCAGCACCAGCACCAGAGCCATCCGCCAAATCTAAAGGAAAGCAGAAGGAGACCGCACCATCAATTCATTCCTCTTCGCGGCCTATTGACCGGCCGATTACAATTGATGATTCCGGTGACGAAGCAACTGCGGTGACGCGAAGACCTAGGAAGCGAAAGCATGAGAACACTTCAACGCAGCCCACCTCAGAAGTCATCGATTTATCTTCAGATGACGAGGGTACAGCGCAGAGCACCCGGAGGCGACGTACTAAACGCGCAAGGGGTGGCCCAACTGGTTCAGGAAACGGCGGAGCAACCGACGAGGTGATTGTCATTGGGGATGATTAGTTGGCTTTTTTTTGGATTGTATGTTCTTGACGTAGACGTCTTAACAAGGAACAAGGATCTTGACTCGAGATGAACAAATATACAGGTTGCCTCTATCAACGAACACTTGCAGAAATAACGAATAAGTTACATAAATAGTTTCTCTGAAACGTCGGTCAGATTGTATCTTTCCACATGTTGGACCATAAACTGACTTTTACATTTCGCTGCCCCACAAAGACAGGGAGCATACACAGCGTCCTCGCGCTTTTTTGGGGATGAAGAAGGTTCATCGTCATCATCCTTTACAATGATTAGCAGACGAGAATATCGAAATAACTGACAAACCTCAGAGCCCCCATATGAGAAAGTCAACTCTTGACCAGCCTGAATGTCTTTGAGTGCAAAAAGCGTCAAAAGCGGACGCTCAAGATCAGGGTCGTTGATATAGCAAGCCGTTAGATGGCAGTTGGGTTCACACGAGTGATTCTATCAAGCAATGAGTCAAAGCCTCTCTATCAAAGCCGCAAAGACAAACCAAGAAACGAGTAAACTGTGGATTCATTAGGTCGCATTTCGATAAAAACAGAAAGAGGAGCTCACATTGCCAGCATGGAAAGCATCAACAACATACTTGTTGTCCCAATCGTCAGCACCGGTGTTGAGATGCCAAAAGTCGAGGTTGAACAGATACGTGCGTCCAAGACGATTGTAGTCCCTTTAGAATCATTAACGATTGCAATAACCAACGATCGAATGATACGCACTGTCCACGCGACTCTCCTTCAGCTTCAGTCAGAAGCTCACCCGCATATATCCCAATATAAGATCCTTCAGTAATCTTGTTGTTAGCAAAGACACCTCCAAAAACGTCAGCTCAATACCTCTTCGCAGTGCAAAACTTACCCCAACCCTTGTTTTTCGTCTTTTCAAGCCTAATATCCGCTTTCCGACCAGCTTGAACCACTCTGTTTCGACAGGAGTCATCGCAGCGACAAAGAGCGTTACATTCGAATATGGGAATTCGGGGTGCCTTCAATCGCTTCTGCGGGGAATACGCAAAATCGGCAACATATTCCTTTGTCGACTCTTGCTGCCTCTTCAAACATGCACAATTCTTATTCTTGGGATCGCATGCCCCTACGCAGTCGCATCCTACGAGACCTTTCATAGTCGGAGGTTCAACTTTATCTGAAAACCACATTCGGTTCGAGTAGTAAAACTCCCAAGGAGGTGTAGCAGCCGCATCAACGTTATTGACAATGTCAATTTCGGGTGCATCAGGCTCGTCCTCGGAAGTCTGTTCGCGTATAACCCCCTTCAAGACCTCCCGCATTGGCTGCAGATTCCTGGTCAGGTCAGACATGGCGTTAATCTTGTCATGAAGAGCAGTGGGGATATTTTTGGCCCAGTAGACTTTTGGTGTGGATGCTGCTAACAATGCTTTTTGATCTTTCCAGGTGTAGATCGCGACACCGTCAATGTACCTGATATGATATTCCTCCCCAGGAGATTCACTGCGAAGCGGAGAATCCACTGGTGTCTCGGAGCAACATTCGTAGCGGGGTATTTCGACAGAGTTGGCGCGGGAGTACGGAGCGGATGCACTCGATGCACTGGAAGCACCTCGAGATGAACGTCGTCGAGGTGCAGTCGGACTGGGACTCTTTACGATTCGTTGTTGTGATCGTGTCCTAGGTCGTATCGGAGGGCTATCTTCATCGCTATTCGTGTCACCCTAAGTAGCAGGTTGAGCAAGATGAGGAAGAGAATCAGATGACGCGCACTTGGCTTAAATCAGCTTCGAGAGAGGTACGTTTACGCGCCGTTGAAGCAGAGTTTTGGGCTGCCTGGTCTCGAAGTCGGTCTTGAGCTTTTGCCAAGAGCCTCTGTGAAACAGTTAGAGATGAAAGGATCAGTGTTAAACTTACCTCGGCTTCATCATCGTTCATATACTCTAACGGACTGGTACCTCTAAGTACTGTATTCGCAGTGGGAGCAAGAGTGTCTTTGCTAGTAGTACTCGCGGTGGGTTGAGGTAAAGGATGTTTTCTAGGCCTTCCCCTAGGCCGTTTAGGTAGTGGCAAAGGAGTACGAGGCGGAGAACTGGAAGCCTGAGAAATTGAAAGGTTAGCTATCGCAGTGTCCACAGTAGTGCCAGTAGAAGTGGTTGGAGCAGACTGGGGCAAAGAATGTTTTCTAGGCCTTCCCCTCGGCCGTTTGGGGGACGGAGGGGAACTGGAAGCCTGCTGAGAAATGGAAAGGTCGGCTGTAGCCTCTGCGAGAGCAGTTAAAGGTGTTTGCAAAGGCATATCCCCAGAGGAGGCATCTGAGGGCGGTAAACTAATATGAAATTCATCCGCTACACTTGACGGAGTCGAGTCCCGCAACAACGCATTCAAGATTGCCGACTCGTCTAACAAGCCCTCTTGGTCTAGATCCTCCAATGTTGCTTCAGAGGCGGAATCGGCCATTGTGACATCTTGTGGCTGGGCGGGGTGTGCAACGTTCGCACTCCGATTTACGTTGTCCATCCTCTTCGAATCGGGCTTGCTGGAACCCGATGTCGAGGAGCTTCTGGACACTCCTTTCGCTTCGGAGTTGGGATTCTTGGGTCTAGACATGGGCGAGCTTCCGCTTAAACCAGTCATTGTCGGAGGCTGGACACTATCCCCACTCTCATGCCAGTCCATTCCATCATCAGATGTCTCGGACTCGGGAACCACCTCGACAACTTTGTTCCGTCGAGGAGACGAGGTGGAACGTGAAATTACAGGCAAGCTGGGGGAAGGAGATGAATTTGACAGCGGACGAGAAACTCCAAGTAAGTTGGAGGTTGCTTTAGATAGACTACGCTTCATAGAGGATGAACCGGACGATGACAAACTGCGTGGCTTATCCGTACGCATGAGACTTGCACTATCAGTATTGAGCCTGCTAGCCTCATTCAATGCGTCTACAGTCGAAGTAAAGGGTTTGTTGCCACTATTCCGCACCAGTGCCGATAACGGGGAAGCATTGCGACGGCCAGCTTCATTTATCGCATTCGTTATTGGTGAAGAACCCGAGGGGAGAGACGGTCGAAGCTTGCGCGAATGTGAAGAAACAGAGCCCACCGACGGACTATGTCTTGACGACGATGAGGACGATGACGATGAATGATGTTTGGAGCTTGCATCGCTGAGCCTGGCAGCGTTGCTCCTTCCAGCAGCAGCAATAACTTCAGCAATGTTACTCGAGGACCTCTGTACTTTCTCTGT
Organism: Megacollybia marginata; assembly: GCA_003313965.1. Lineage (NCBI taxonomy): Eukaryota > Fungi > Basidiomycota > Agaricomycetes > Agaricales > Porotheleaceae > Megacollybia > Megacollybia marginata. Next base: position 14,697 of record QLOY01015972.1, read on the forward strand.
TTTAATTGGTTCACCTTGTGGAAAGTGTCGGAAATCGATGTACCGCTCAGGAGACTCTGATGGATAGGATGGGCGGCGTTTCAAGCCTGAGCTCTTTCTGGCTGTTTGACCGAAGCGAGGAGGATTACCACCAATGTTTGGTTTTTTCACAGACGAAGGTGTTTTAGAAGGAGAGGGAGTGGTGGACTCTGAGTCTAGGGAAGAGGGAAGAGGCATTGGAAGTGCCGGAGGGCCTGGGTCTGGCAATGAAGGACGAGGTCTTCCAGATGATGGAGGGGCTGAGGACGGGGGAGGATCTGGATGTGGCAGCGAACGACGGGGTTTGGATGCGTCCGGAAGTGAAGGGAGAGACCTTTGAGCTGGAGGCGCCGATGCAGGAGGAGGACCTGGATCTGGTATTGAAGGACGGGTTCTTCCAGATCCGGACACTGGCAGAGCTATCCGAGAGGATGAAGGACCTACGTCAGGTAGCGAAGGGCGTGGCTTGGAAGGTGAAACAGAGGGTAGTGAAGGCCGAGGCTTGGTGGGTGACTTGGGCGATCCAGTTGGAGAGCCCATTGAAAGGGAATGAGAGCCCGAAGATGCTGTTGATGCAGAAGAACGAGGGGGTCGGGGATCTGGCAATGATGGGCGTGACTTCACTACAGTCGGTGAAGAAGGTTTTGTAGTGATTGAAGGCTGTATTGAGGCCTTCCCAGCGGCAGTAGTCAGTGATGTGATACTGACCGGCGCTACAGGAACCGGCGCAGAAATTGTGACAGGCGTAGTTGAAGGTGGTCCATTTTTCACGACAGGAGCATGTGGGAGAACGTTGTCAGGTGTTACAGATGACAAGGCTGTGGGTTTCACAGCAGGAGCCGACGATGCGATTCTAGTCAATGAAGGCAGCAAGATATCGTCATGAACGGCCGTCCTGGACGATGTCTCTTTCGCAAGCAGGGGAGTTGCAGGTGTTGGCTCTGTGGCATGCGGCGAAGGAGAGCCCTTCAAAGGGGACGGAAGGAACAGAGGAAGAGGCTCGACATTCATGCTGTTCTCTGCTGGCGTATCGATGTCCATGCCAAAATCGTCGGGAAGAGGAGGGATATTATCCGAGGGGATTGACCTGGCAGACGGCGAGGGATCTGTTCATGATGATGAGCATGTAGTAGACAAATAGAGGCCACCTACCGAGTGGCTCTTTTTTCACTGGTTTTGCGTCGTCACTGTCGGACAATTCGATGATATCTGCGTTGGAAGGTGGTGGTTTATTTTTCTTTGCTTTCGAGGGCCCTGGTTGAGGTTTCTTGACGTTTGTGATTGAGTCCGAGTCAGACGAAACGTCCAAGACTTCCTTTTTCAACTTTGCAAGGATTGGCTTCTTCTTCTTCGTTTTCTTCTGCTGCTTGGGCTCTTCCTCGCCAGATGATATTTCGATGACCTCTGCTGGCGTCGACACAGACCTGTTGATTGATCCAGTGGCGAGGGTCGTAGTCGTCGGAGCTGAGGCATTTCTGAGGAATCCTGGCTGGGAAAACGGATTGGCTTGTCTTGCTTTTTCTTCATTGGTCCGTTTCACTCTGCGCGTCTTCACGTTCACAATAGGCGCCGCTACAAAAACCGAGTCAAATCAAATCAGCAATTGTCAGCGTGAATCTTACATTGGTGTAGTCGAGGCTTTTTGAGCAGCGTTGGTTTCGAGCTCGAGTCGGCAGCCTCAACATGCTTCCGTTTCTGATTGCTACCATCATCAGACGGGGGTTTGCCGTCAGCCACCATGATGATGATTTGATTACTCGTAGGGTTATGGCAAACGCATGTAAAGCTTACTCAGCCGCCTTGTTTACGCGTTGTTTTGCTTTGACATAGCAGAATTTCAAAGCTATACTAGATAAGGTAACCCTGTGCACTATCGTATAGCAGGTCCCCAGCCCGAGGGCCTATAATAACTTCGGCTCAACTTCGGATAAAAGTCCGGTGTAACAGAGGCGGGATGCTGCACCTTCTTGCCATAGTACAACTGAGGGATAGCCGAGAGGGTTTCACGCGCCCGGTGAGGCCTAGTGAGGGACCGTGCCAAGGACAGGCAATCAGCACAAGCATATATTCACTACGGCTACGACTATTGGACAACACTATAGGATCTGTTTCCATACACACCTCAAACGTCCTCAGCTAGAGCACCTTCATAACGAGTCACAATAGCCGAATGCAGGTAGTAGAATGGGAACGGGTATTCTCCTTTAGTGTGAAACCGAATCTCGTGGTAGCCTGCTGAAAGTTCCCCTGGAATGACAATCTCGTGTGGTTTATTGGCATAGCGTTTTGGAATGTCCTCCGCAGAAATGGAATGCACCTCCTCCCACTCCCTCGGAATATCTCTGCTTTTGAGGAATATGTGAAGTGACGGCTGCCACCCCTGTCGATGCTGCAGTGAGAGCTTGAGCCGTCCGCTGGATTGCATATACACCATGATGAGACACTCTGCACCTGGGTCTAGCAATATTTCGTCACCCTGTGCCCCAAGACGAGTCTCTGAAGAAGCCGAAAAACCCACAGCATATGCCACGTCCCAGCCAGCGCTAGGACGGTCTCTCCATTCCTTTTGGTTCCTGAAAACCAGGTCACAAAGTGGGTGTTGTTCTGTGCATGGCTGTTGGCATGTCTTTCCAGGTAAAAAAAGGATATGGTGGTTCTTGTCGAGTATGTCGGCAGAAAAATTGTTGGGGCCAATGAGCGTCGTCAGGGTACCCTTCTCTGCCACGGCTTCGAGTATTTTATCGACGTCACTTGTGGATAGACGGGAGTCGAGCTGAATGACTTGTAAGGATGGGTTGAGGCGGATGGCATCCAAGACGTCAGCAGAGGCATCCTTGACGGAACAGTATGGGTCCTCAGCAAAGTCGATGCGAGCAAAGTTACCAATGGCATTATGATGCTGTAGGATGCCATCCTGCAGAACTCTTTGAACGCGACGAAGAAACCATTTGACCTGAGAGTCAAGAGCACATCGGACACGTTCGCTTGACGAGTCGGAAGGCCAACACGGATCTGAGGAATAGAACAATGCGGGAATGAGCTCCCCCACGTCTCCTTTATCAAGAATCTCCCTGATGCGTGCCATCTTCTGCTCAATATCCTCTACCGACCCTCTTAACCCGGCCAGACGCTTGGAAGCTCTTTCCCACATCATAATTATACGCTTCTTGATGTCATCGCCTATCTTCCACTCATCCAATCTTTTTGTGGACTCCTCTTTCTCTTTCGACATCCGGCGTTCCATTTCGTACACCCACTCTGCGGACAATCGATCGGTGAGCTCTGTGCCTGTCTTTGCTAGCTCTTGAGCTGATGTCCGATCCTTGTACCACAGATACGTCTCCAATACGAAATTCTCGAGGATGTGCAGCGTTTCAATTCCTTGGCCCAGTTCTGTCCATTCATTCAGATTCCAGCTTGCCTCCCACTTGTTCACATATCCTGAAATCCAATCACATCTAAAATTGCAAAACCAAATTTTGTCGATGAATAGGTTTCCGACCTGAGCGTATGTCTCGTCCCTCGCATTCATTGCTATCTTAGATATGCTCAAGACGCTCTTGTTGAAAGAACATGACACTGTCCACTGCAGGTCCAATGCGTAGATACGCCCATTTCCGCAGAGTCGACTAGTAATATGCTTGGAGTGATCAACGACCTGGTTGAGCACATCATCATAACGAGATTCATTTCGTTTCGTCCTATCAAGTGTCACTCGCATAGCATCGCTATGAGGATCCAACTTCCATGTCGACGAGAAAACATGAGGCTTCCCGGTCGAATCAACATAGAATGTTCGGGTGGTTCGAGTATGGAGGTCAAGGACCGTTGTCAATAGAAGTTTAGATCGATCGTCGGTGACCAATGAATAGAATAGGGAAACAGTGCTGGATACAAAGCGCTGTAAAGGGCCCGTGTATCGGGTTGCAGTAGCCAAGAAGTTGTTTTCATTGCAGATTATGAAACTAAGTATTGGATCTCCAAGTACCAACTCGTGCAAGGAGTATGGTGTCGTTATGAGTGGAGTATCATCTGACAGCCTGAGCTTAATTTGCATTCCTGTGCCCTCGTCCCACTTTGGATTCCATCCCCATAGAGCGAGTCGTAGAACAGAGAGCATGGCCTCAATTCCTAGCCATACGTACGGCCCACCGGTGATTGTGCTTTCGTTAACGAGATTGAAACACCCAACATAACCAACAACAATCATGGGGATGCCAATGATCATAGTGAGCTGGTATGCCATTAAAGCCCAGTCTCTTGACAAGACGTCAGAAAGATGCTTCGTGATCAACTTTTTGTTGCTAATCTCCGGGTCCGAATCGCTGTTTGCCTTTTTAAGATCAACTTCAAGGTTGCGCAAACTTTTGCGAAGATGTTGCTCCAAACTAGGCCGCTCGTCCGTATCGCCTTCCAGCCCAAGTTTGATAGCCTTCATCAGCAGGAGACGCCCTCGAATGATGCGATGGATTCGAAGCTGCAGTGCCAGTTGAATGGCCACAACACAGAGGAACGAACCAAACGCACGGAGCAAGGGGAACAACCACGAAAGAGGGTCGGTCCAGTCAGCGCTGATGAGGTAAAGGTAGGGAGAGATACTGATGAGTGCTGCAAGCGCGGATGTGAGGATAAGTTTCATATTCCAGGACAGAGATATCCGCCGGGCAGACAACAAGACGGTGATCGTACGAGAGCCTGATAATTTAACATTGGCAACGAGGTCAGGATTATTGGTGAAGTGATTGGGCGCCTGTGAATCCGATCGTTCAACATCGGACTGTGAGTGGGTGGCTGCCTGTGAGCCCGAGCGTTCAATGTCCGGAATAAGGTTAGGATCATCGACCTTTGATACTTCGACGTCCTCGGGAACATTAGCGGACTGTGAGCCAGTTGTCGTCTGCCAGCCCGACCACTCCACATCTTCCACGAGGTCGAGATCCTCAATGTGCTGGTCCTCCAGTAATTTTACAAACTTCACCTCAGCACCGTATTCCGCCCCGCCTTTCGCTATAGTGACCATCGAAGAGACGGAGCCCAAAGTCCCAAACCCTGCATCATGGAGCCACTGGGCACCACAGAAGGGAAAGGTGATGGTGGCCAGCAGCGTTGCAAAGGTCGTCCTGACCACTCCCAGGCTCCCAAAGATAGAGAGTGGTGTGGCGGCGGCATAGAGGAATCCTTTTTCTTTTTCGAGGGCTGACCCGACGTGCTGCTCGCATTGCTCTGTGCCAAGCAAGGGAAGAAGAGCAGACACATTTTGTATACCATTGGTCAGGGTGTCGCCAAAGTTTGTTTTGCCAGACATGTATCTGCGAGCGAGTTAGCATAACCCAACCACTAGTAAGTGGGTACCGTCGTCGATCGAATCGAACGGGTGAGCAAGTCAAATAACTGGCCAAGGTATAGCAAACACCTTCCCATGAACTTGAATAGCCACTGTGAAATCAAACCTTCCACGACAGACGTGATGTTCACTGGCACATGGACAGATAATAGCTTTTCGTTTTCTATGGGAGTCGCTTGCAAACGCCCACTTGAATCCCGCTGAAAGAACGAGCCTGTCGAGAAGCTACGGTTTCATAGTGATAGACTCACCTACCACCGCAAAGGTTTTAAGCAAACACCTTTGTCAATCGTAACGGGGTCAGGGACCATTTGCAGAGTTGGCTCCCAATTTGTTCTTTGGGAGTGACTGAGGCGAAGCGCGACGGGTTTATTTGGCAGGACCAAACATCTTACAATCCCGCCGTTCTAAAATGTACACAGCTGGCTCCATTCATACCGATCAGGAAGGCCTCACAAACAAGTGGGATACAGGTTGGGTACAGGTCTAGCTATCGCATTCATTGGTATCCTATCTGATTCCTGGTTCTCTGGTTTCAGGTCTTCTCTGTTCTTCCGTTCTCTTCAGGCCAAGCCTTACAGCGTCAATGTAACCTGAGATAGCCCTTGAACCTGAATCAACCCAGGTTCAGACTCCTAGCATTTGTCGCGACATCCACATACCCCAATCCGCCTATAGTTTTTGATCCAAAGGGCCTTCATGGCCACTAAGCACGTCATTTGAATCTGTGCCTTATGAGACGGCCAGTTTCCTCAAGCTGAAACGATCCAGGCGCGCTAATCCGACGTTCATCTGCACAAGCAAGACTATGAGGCCTTCAAGTTCCCCGGAAACGACATTCCTTTGACCGACAACGCTCCTTCGATTTGTCGACGCTCCTTTTTGTCCCAAAGCTCAAGTATCAGTGACTTAGAATCACTACGTCACAGACGGGCTGACTGTTGACTAATCATTCGCTACAGCAGAAATGGGTTGTCATAGAAATTGTGTACGGGCATCCGATCTGAACAGGACATACCGATCATCGTTGCCATGCAGCCAATCATAAAGTAGGCACCTTGTCAGGACCAGCCTGACACCACTTCTGTTTACGCGTTATTTGGCTTGAAACCTTTACCTCTGCCATTTCTAGGCAGAAACCCATAGCAAATTAAACGCTCTATTGCCACTTGACATCTTCAAGTATGTAACCCCCAGCACAGACTTGGAGTTGAGAACTCCGTAGCAGCATAATGACAACCCTCTGGTAATACAACCGACTCGGACCTACGTTTGAAATGTGCAGGCTGCCCCACAACATCAGTTTCCGGGAGCAAGCTGAAGCGAACTCGATATCGGTGGCGCAGTGGTGCATCCAGATCTATTCAGGTTGCTTTTCCAGTGCACTAAAACGATAAAAGCGCTTTCTGACCATGCTTTCATCACTTCAGGAAGGCTTAGCGACCTCCTTTCTGTAAAGATTGGGTTCTGCCTGAGCTCTATGTCTGATCAAATCCACAGCCATACAAGGGTACGCTATCCTTACCATAGCTTGTTGTGTCTCGCGCCATTACAGAACAAAATCCTCACCTTCTTGATACTTGTCTTCTCTGCCTTTGGCGGCATTCTGTTTGGATACGACAGTGGTGTCATCAGCGGAATACAAGGAATGAAAGACTGGTTGAGGAAATTTGGCTCACCCACAGATGATCTTGTCAATAATCCAACGGGGTACACCATATCTGCCGAGACGCAATCACTAGTGGTCTCGATGCTCTTAGTCGGTACAATCTTTGGATCGCTCTTTGCCGCCGTCATTGCTGGTGAGCTGGTTTCCCCTATAAATAACTTTAACCAGTTACTGCTGGATGTCATTGGCAGAACATCGGTGCGTCGCTGAACCTTACCAAGTCAATACTCACGCTCTGACAGGGGATAGTATTTTCTGCCGCAATATTCGGGGTAGCCATGCAGGCAGCTTCAGTACACATAGTTCTGTTGGTCTGTACCCGTCCTATCATTTTTGTGGATTGATCATAGACCATAGGTTATGGGTCGCTTGGTCGCCGGCGTAGGCATGAGACTAGTTTCATGCATAGTCCTTATGTTGAGTCGGAATGGTGTTTGCTTCTGATATTAGGAGTTAAGATGATAGCGCTAATTTATTGCTGCTCAGCTCACCAAAGCAGATCCGCGGATCAATCGTTTCGGCTTACTTCTTCATCTCTGTAGGTTTTCTTCTCGCAGCCATAGGTCAGTTTTCCTACTCTCATTCAATGTAGTCTGATTATCGGTCCGTGATAGTCAACAATGCCACTCAAAATTACGACGACCATTCCTTTTGGCAGATACCGATAGGCATTCAGTTCGTGTGGCTGCAATTCTTGTAGGCGAAATGCTGTTACTTCTCGAGGTAAGCTGAAAAGTGCTTCCCGGCGGTACAACCTCAAATTTCCAGTCACCTTGTTATCATATCAAACATGGAAACCAAAGCGAAACCCTCAGAAGCCTTACCCGGATAACTGGTCTGCCGTCTACCCACCCCGGAGTCCAGTCCGAGTTCAATAACTAATCTTCAGCATCGGCGAGCAGAAGGGTCTTCTAGCACCTACCGTGATTGTTTCAAGAAAACTAAGAACAAGATCGCTTTGAGGACATGGACTGGTATTGGCGTACAAGCTTGCCAAATGGTATCCACTTCTCCGATTCTTAATTCCGGCTCTCTGACTCTAATCGAAGATTGGGGAAGTAAGCCATTTCCGTTCAACTGGCTAGAAGACCAGCTTAACATCTTCCTTCAGTCAACTATATCGTCATATATGGAACCACCTTTTTCCAAGAAGCAGGTATTACCCAGCCCGGACCCTTCGTTGTTGTTATTCTATTGCACCTGGTATTCGTGTACGTGAATTACCTTTGCTCTTCGGTAAACCAATTCACCTTAGGATCATGAGCGTCTTCGGAAGTTGGGCGATTGAGCGCTTTGGACGCCGTTCTCTCTTGCTAGTCGGTTCCATTGCCACATCTGTGTGTTCATATGGTGTTGCAATTGTGAGCGTTACGCTCTCCGAAAACACTCTAGTTGGATCGAGGCTGATAGTTACATTCATCTTCCTCTACATTGTGCGTGCTTATTTATATATAATTACTACAAGAACTAAGACGGATGTCAAAAGGCTTTTTGGACCGCTAGTTGGGTATATGTCGTTCTAGAGAATCAGTTTTTCTGCTAACGTTCGGGTTGGTAGGGTAATACGGCCCGGTCTGTGTATCTCTTCGTGAAACTGTAGCTCGTCTGGCCGTTCGGCTAGGGTCATTGCAGGAGAAATCTTTCCGCTCCAAGTCCGTGCCAAAGCCATGTCGCTTGTTACAGGTAAGACCGTCATTATTACGCTGAAAAGCGCGAACAGCTAGTACTTGGTATATTGGCGATCGGTTTATTCTAACAGGCTGATATTCTGTAGGTGCTGGGGTTTTGTCGTTAGCTTCCTATGTGAGTATATACTATGCATCCTTATTATCTGTCCTTACTCATATTTCTCCCAGTACCTTACCTTGTGGACGTGGGTGATGGCTCCGCCGGTCTGGGCGCCAAAGTTTTCTTTATATGGGGAACAACTTGCTTAATCGGCTTCTTCTTCACTTACTTCCTAGTTGCTGAGGTTTTCTACTTGCTTCATTCATATGCATCTATAACTGAAGTCATTCCAGACACAGGGTCTTTCATTGGAAGAAATTGACATCATGTACGAAAACGCCACCCCGTTCAAATCTTTACAGTACAGAGCCAAGCTTAAAAGCGAGAACAAGAATACATATTCGACATCTACAGATAGCGAGAAAGGTATGGAGGGCTCTGATGTGAATTACGGAATTACGCGCAGAGCTCCTGTTAGGAAGCGATATGTAGAGCTGACTACTGATATAGTTTCGGATCAGGAACGAAAAGAAAATTTGTATTGTGTAGAAAAGTACGTATGTGTTCATCAGAAATCCTGTGCTAAGACCGTCGAAGAACGAGCTCGACGGTAAGGGCCGCGATGGTGCACGAAGAGCGACGAATCACATCTGTCAGGAAATCGAGTTCTACGAGATCAGAGTGTAGCTCTTTGAGGTTCAGTGTTGTTAGGAGAGCAGGTTTTGTTGTCGTGCACGCAATGAGATGGTAAAGATGGCAAAGTGATTTTCGCGTCTTGTTTAACACCATAAGTTACCATAGTAGTGACATACGATGAAGAGTTGATCATGGTTTCTTGATTCTTGAATAGTTACAGAAGCGAGTCATTTGAGACCGAGAAGAAATAACTCAAGCTCCCGAATGCCCTGGAAGGTGACAGCGTAAATCACGAAATTGTGCCGATATGTCCAAGATTGCGATAGTGCATGTCCAAGAGACTGCAACTTAGGAATGCGACTCTTTTGTTTCAAGCAGGTGAACAGCTTTGAATGGAGTTCAAGATGAATCTTGATCCAGGACTGGGGAATATTAACGAGGCAATACAAGATGCAACGTGAGGATGATTGTCTTGACAGGGCTTGAAGGGCTTGATGGACTCGCGTGCACGAGCCATGAACTGTTTTGAAGGCTCGGCAGACGTTGACTGATCTCCACTTTAGATCACATTGCAACTCTTGACCTGTAGAGCCGACAAACATGCCAAATGGCTACCCTTGGTAATTAGAGAAACTCGATTCATCGAGGAACTGTAGTATCCGACGGCATGCGGAATGATTTCGCCAATGATCTCTTTAGGATACGGCGTAATGATGGAAAGAATATGCCCTTCGGGTGTTGCGACGAGCTGAAGCTGAGATTCGCGTCGTTCCAACGCGCGTGGCTCTGAGGCTTCTGATTGCCTCGCGAGTGTTGGCCAGTTCTCCCGTAATGTCCACATTGCTGAGGGTCACTTTCACTGTGGTTTCTTCTGAAGCAAGTGGATGATTTGTCTTGAGAAGATGGGCGATTCAAAGGTTTCAGCGACACATTCGCCATCCAAATCCATCCTCACCCTGGAGCGTCAGACGCGAATCTGGATGATTTGTCTACAGCAGAAAATTCAGAGCGCGACTTTGGAATTGAGGACTTGTAAGCATCAGAAGATTTTGATTCTGATTCTGAAAAGTCTGATGGAGTGCAGTCCAAAAGGTCTGGAGACAATGAAGACGCGTCAGAAGAGTCTGCTTCCGACTCTGCGAACGCCAAATGATCGAGCCGCAATCGGCGTGACGATTTCTTTCCATCGCGTCCAACCAAGAATTGCATGCCAAGGAGGGACAAACAAAGTCAAATATTGCAAACTTGGACTCACACTTAAACGAAGCACACCCAAAGGCCCACCATGGATCAGTACAATTCACCATCTGAGTCTTTCTCTGCTGACCGCTGGGAATCAAACT
>QLOY01015974.1:0-16202 GCA_003313965.1 Megacollybia marginata
TAGATATAATGAGAACAAGGGCTTTTAAGGGCCGGTTGATTAGTCTAAGTGCACGGATGTAACACGATTCCATGTCATCTTGAACTTCATGGACTTTGTGTGGGTTGGCGAGGAGGCAGCCAGACATGTATTCCCATGTACCCTAACAACTTGAATATAAACCAGAAACTCACAATTCTTTCATGTTGGGATGGTCCATTTTTCATATCGTCAATATGGCTAGACATATCCCAGTCGTTCAAGAGGCCAGATCCATCAGGTAAGATAAGGATGTTGTTGCCACTGACTTCGCAATGCAGAATTTTCAATTGTGTAAAAATGTCTCAGTGAGCTGTAATAGGATCATGAATGAAGGCAAGAACACAAAAAGAATCTGCACCTTCCAATGCATGAAGAATGGCTGTATGCATTTGCTTTGTTGATGCGAATTTGCGGAGTGGAATGCTGACCTCCCTTGTCATCGTAGCAGCTGATGTCTGGTGTGCTCTTGAATTTCGAGTAGGGGTCTTTTGTCTCGCAATTGGGAACGAGTTTCATACCAGAAAGAATTTCTTGGCCATATGTTGGACTGTTTGGATCGTCTGGATGAAGCTTCTTGTTGAGTATAGTCATCTATGAATAAATCAGCAGACGATAACTGAAAGGTTGAAATCCCTCACAAAGTCTTCTTTCATGGGCTTCTTGTGAGGGTAACTGGTCTTCATCTCAGTGAAGATGTTGAGCAACTCATCGGGAGGGTTGGAGCCTGATAAGAATTCATCGAGAAAGTCATTGACCAGCATAGGTCCGAGATAGGATCTGGGATCCTTCATTTCATAGGTGGCACTGTCTTGGAGCTTCGGGATGTTGGAGCCTATTGAAGATTCAGCCATGGTCGCTCGTTCCTTGTGTTTGACTGGTGTGCCATGAATATGAGAAAGTATAGTGATTGAATTACTTACAACTATTTGGAGAGCATATCAACTTATAGTCGAAAGTTGAGAACAATGGAGCGGGTTGTGGGGACAAATTGCGCTTTGAATTTGTCATGGCATCCAACAATGGTTGTTCAAGTTTGAAAGAAGTCACATGATCATTTCTTAAGCTGGAACACCAACATGCGAGTTGCAACCATTGTGGGAAAGATGTGGCTGGGCAATTTCCTGGTAGTTCAAATGTACATTCACCTTATCGTACATTGACAGGTTCAAGGTTGAGGCTGTCATGATCCTTATTCTTTGTAAATGATACTGCTGCTGCCCATACTTGTTCCAATAGTTATTAAATCAAAAGCAAATGTGAGAAAAAGCTTAGTTCTTGCTGCATGAGCAAGACCTGTGCCAATCTGTAGCGAGTCCGCGAGCCAGCTATGATGCACGAAAAATTGGCCCTTGATCTGATGTGGCAGTATGAGACTTGCTCCCAGTGGATGCCCAACAGTAATCGCACCCTCATTTGGGTTCACCTTTTCAAATGGAATGCCTGGTTTTTCGATGCAGTAGACAGCTTGACTGGTGGAAGCTCTGTTGATCTACATGATCAGAACAGCGACTGAAGCTACCTCAAAGAAATCAACATCTTCATTGGTGAGACCAGTCTTTTGAAACAGTTTCAGTATAGCGTATGCTAGCCCGATGCCTATATGATTCTTGAACTACTCTGCAAGGCCCTGGATAAGCAAACATACCCATGATTTGAGGAGGTATAGTAGAGCGTAAAATAGTGGCTCTGCTGCTGAGTCATTTGTCCATAATACATGGCCCGTGGTGTGGTCACCATTGAAACACTTTCATCCAGAAATAATTGAAATGAAAACTTGAAGTGGTATTTCCCGTTTCCACATACCTTCCAGGAAGTGATTGACAGTTTTCTCATCATACTCCGTCATAAAGGAGGTTGTGAGCCATAGTCCAAATGTCCAAGGAGGTGGTAGAGCAGGATGGCCGGTGATTGTCGTGTATTGCTCAGTTATTGCTGCAGCCAGGCTGCTCCATTAGCTTCAGAGAACCGCGAAACCAATCAATTTTGCTGGCAAGTCCAACTAGTGTCAAAATCTCCAATGATGGTGCATTCTTCAAGATACCTGACACAGATGATGGCAGTGGGTAGAGTGCACTATATTGAATGTGTAACTCCTTCAGAACACATTGGGAGCATTTGAAAAGCAAAGTAACAGGGATAGGGTCAAACCAGGTAGTCTTGATATCTAAAATTTCAAGAGCCGGAAGCGTGAGCAATGCAAAAATGAAATCATCTTCTTTTTCTCTGGCCTGGAGCTTTCCTCCTTCTTGGCGAATATTCCTCTCGTCAGCCGTGTCTGTTTTGAACCGGAGAGTCGCTCCTCCTTCTCCGGCTTCTTCCATCCAGCAGAGACCATGAGCGAGATTGAGGAGATTTACTGTGTCTGCTCGAGGCTACAGATCTTGAAGGACTACAACGTTGTCTGGGTGGTGTAGAGGAGGGCTGGCGACGGTACTCGGCTCTTGCATCCTCAGATGGTTCCGAGTCAGACGATGAACTTGTACTATCAGAATCTGAGTCTGATGACGATGCAGCTTCAAGTGCGTGCTTTTGTTCCATTATCAACCTCAGGGCATTCTAAGACCCATCAGCAAACAAGTCATGAACAAATGCAAACACAAACCTTCAACCACTCTTGCATGTCTTCCATGACAGCACCCAAGTGAAGTAGTGATAGCAAAATGAGTGTTTTTTGGAATATCAGTGGGGAACAATCCCTAACAGGCATACTTAATTTCATGATCTTTCAACCTCTCTGCCAAGGTTTTGAGACCCATACTCTCCATCAGCTCTTGTATCACGATTGTGATGAAGATACAAGAATTGCTAGTAGTATCGTCCTCATTCATTTTGATACATTCCATGACTGTCCAGTTTATCGAGTTGGAGGAAATGAGGTGCCCAAAGAAACACACAATATTTCAAAGTTGGTTAGTTTTGTATTGGTGAACAGTAGTGTAGTAGGTGCTAAAGGCGGATTCAAAGCATTCTGTCCAGACACGGTTGAGCTTCAAGAAACACTCACCAATGAGGCCATAGAACGTCAAAGAGGAGCGTTCTTGAGAGCAACATTCAATGAGATGGATTTAGTAATGGAAAGAGACAAAGAAAGCGTCTTGTCCTTTCTGAAGTTGGACTTTGAGTAGCTTGTGCACAGCTTCCTCGTAGTTGAGAGTGTTCATAATTGTGAGGTAGATGGTATGGTGGAGATTCAAGAGGTTGGTCTCTGTCTGGTCCTCGATACACCTGCTTCATCATCATCATCAGACTTGCTCGATTCCTCCTCTGAGCCAGATTTGTCATTCGAGTCTTCACCAAGAATCTTAGCCTTGATCGACTTGTATTTTTCATTCTCGAGGTAGCTTGGATCGAATTTGAAGATGTTGAGGCTTCTTGAACTTGCAGTTCCTCTTCTGACTGAATCTGATGGGTAATTTGCTCATCCTCCTCAACAAGGTCTAGTCCCTCCTGTAAAATGGGATTGTCCTTGTACTTGTCCTTGCAGACCTGCATGAGGACCTCAATCATGTATTGGACTCTGACTGATAAAGCCCTTGTTGAGTACAGCACGGAAATACTCAAAGATGGTAGTGTTTGTCTTTGGATGGAGAGTTTTCAGCCAGAAATGCACAGACTTCATGCATAAAGCCTACTGCAATCTCTATGGAATCGTCTGTGGGATGTTGAAGAAGAAGAACGAGGATCTGGACGGCGATGATTTCATGTGCGATGGACTGGTTTACAAGGTGCGCTATAAATGTGGTTGTGCTGTCGCAGTACCTTGTCGTTCCATTTGTGGTACGTTCAAGAAGAAGAACGAGGATCTGGATGGCGATGATTTCGTGTGTGACGGACTGGTTTACAAGGTGCGCTATGAATGTGGTTGTGTGCTGTCGCAGACTACCTTGTCGCTCTGTTTGAATGCACACCTGAACTAACTGATAAGACGAGTCAGCAGCAATTCACTGACCTGAGGGAGTTTGATATTGATAATTGCGACCAAGGCAGCAAAAATGGATGTGAAAGGCAAACTAGCAGCCTGGGCCTTCATGACACTGCGAGCAAAGAGACTGTGACCCCGGATAAGATTTTCTGCGAAGAGTTCTGAAACAACCTGCTTTATATTTGTGATGTTGACTCGGTTGACAATACCAAGATCCAAGTAATTTGGCAAACTCAGCCTTTGCATTGTTCTGCAGGGACTGTGAGCATTTCCTCGTTGACAGTGACAGAGAACCTCACCGTGAAGATGTGAGAGAGCTGACTACGCTGCTACTAAAAGCTAACTAGAGAGAGGGAACCAATCGTGGGCTGGCAAGGAGAAGCAAAGCTCTACACTCTACACCACACACTAAACCACATTAATTCCTATGCTCTAAAATGCCTTAGAACACCACCCAAGCACTTCTTCGTTTTTCCCTTGAGTTTGATGACTCACGAAATGCACACCTGCGGATACGCAGACACAAACAAAACCAAAAATGCAGACAAGGAGAGTGGTACCAGATGTACTGGTGCGAAGACCGAAGGAAGTCTCAAGGTCGACTATAAGTCGGGGTATTTTCTTATCAGGAAAGAGAGGGGTGTCCTAGAACAGCAGACTAAAATGGCCTCACCACAATATGTGGCTAACACCAAGCAGGGCAGTGACCTTGCAGATATGCGAGATTTCGGCTACGACGAGTGACCTGGGGGAGATCTTTCCTCAATTAGGACAAGACTCCATGGACACTCTAGCTGACCAACCTCTGGAGCAGTCAAAGGGGAATTCTCATTCATTTATCAAGGTAAAAGCTATGTTAGCGAACTCAAGTCCACCACAGACTTTGTCAAATGGATGTCTTTCATACATCACGTTTATGGTGGTGGCCAGTTTCACCTAGTCAGGAAACCCAAGGCAGTACTTGAGTCTCAGGCCAGATCCAAATCTCTTGCAAAGCCCGTCAACACATCTCAAGTGCCCCAACAGAAGGCTCGGTCAAACTTCACGTTGGAACAGCACTCTCAACTTCCTACGGAAGACAGGTCTTAAAGTAAGTAGTATATGGTGTTAACATGATCAATTTATCGATTTAAATGCTCTTACCAGAGGGAAAGGAAAAGCCAAGAGGTCAGTGATCAGCAGTCAGGACTAGAAACATTCTAATCGTCATCAGTGCATAGGCTGCTTGAACACTAGCATGCAGTGGTATTTAACAAGGTGGCTGTTCACTGTTCTTTTGTTTCCTTATCTCTTGATGATTATTAGGATGACGAAGCTTGGTTCAAAAAGGAAAGCGCTTCTAGGTTGGCTCAAAAGCTCCAGGATACAGCACAACCGGAACAAGAAACTCTAGACCATGGTACTGTTACTTTATATGTGGTCTCTACTAAGGTGTTTATAGGGGTTTCATCTGGTAACCATACCCATGTTGAAGGAGCCAAAAATGACGACCACGGCGATAATGACTATGACTTTAACAGTGACCATGACCTTGATGTCAATCCCGATCCTGACTTCGATCTCAATGTCAATGTCAATCCCAATGTCAATCCTGACGTCGATGAGGAAGCCCACAATTTCCTCCATCCTTACAGTCCTATGAGGATGTCTACATCTCCTCTTGGTGAAGTCGAGACTGAAGAAGAACTTCCAAGCGGACAGGCAACCCAGTAAATGTGTAGTTCTGTCTGTTCTAAGCTAACCATTGATGTTAGTGGCATCCCCTGGCTGGTGTTCAAGATAATCAGGTGAGGAAATACTATGTGTAAGTATACTCACTACCCTTTCCAGATGCTTGTGGTTACACCGCTCAAGAAGGCAGGGAAACGTAAAAGCCTACCGCTTACTCCTTCGAAGCAAGCCCTCTCGAGGAAAAAGAGGCCATCAGAAGGGAATGGGACTGAGGCTTATTCATCTTTCAAGGCTGGTTACTATGAGGCAAGTGATCGAGACGACAGCAACAGCAACAAGGATAAGGAAAGAAGCAGACAAAGGCAAGGGGGTCTGAAGGTTTCTGAGACGCAGCTCAGATGTTCTGGAATTCAAAACATATTGACCCTTGGGAAATTCAGGAAGAGAGTCAACCAAGCATATGTGATCCTGGACCATGTCAAGAAAGAAGATGTTCAGTCAGGCCTACAATGATTTAGTCAAATCAGATGACCACCAGTTCATCAGGTCTTTTTGCCAATTTGTTCATCTTATTTCCTTTACACTACCTACTGACCTAAAAGCCAGATCTGTTATACAATTAGAAGATTCAGATCAGACCTCAAGAGAGTTAGTGCACCTGCTGTTACGAACCACTTCCATTTAGGTAAGACTCCCACTTCTCTGATCTTGACCTCTACATGCTTACTCCAGATCATTACGACCCAGATCGAACCACCAAGATTACCAGGCTTCTTCTACATAGGAGTTTATTCAGTCAAGGTCAAGTGGATGTTATAGTAAGCTTGGTATTGAAAAAATCTCTGCTTATTTGTTTTAGAATATCAAAGGCCCAGCATCAGACATTCCTTTCTCCAGCCCTGTTATTCCTACCATCATCTGCCTTGTCATGGGTATGAAGTTGAATCCCGACATCCACCTCAAGCTCAAAGGAGCCACAAAGCCTCCACAATCTCTTATTTGTCTTGCTCATGTCATAGTAGGGGTCAGTTCATCAGTTCCCTCACTAATTCCCTTTAGATAAAGAACATTGTCAAGAAGTATCATCTTGGGACTTATCGACAAGTCTTCTTTATAGAAGACCAATATGGTGACTTGTTTCGTAAATCCATGGCTTCCTACAGTAGTCTAAGCATCAAGACTCCCAGCTATATCTCAATGATTGGGTTGGATATATGGAAGCTAGCCTGGTAAGTCTTTTTGCTGGAAGTTCTTTACGCTGACCATGGCAGGGGTTACACTGCTGACCAAAGACCTCAGTTCCCTAAGCTTGACCTGGATTATCTAACTCAGGAAGCAGAGGCGAGAGAGGCTCAAAACAGGGAAACAGAAGAATAAACTGAACAAGACTCAAAGATGGTTCAGGACCCTCGCCTCGCTCCTTTTGCTGAAGACGGCAATCCCAACCCGGATCCTAATGCAGATGCCAATAATTCAGACAATGATATATATGACGACCGCATTGACACCACAAACATTGAGGAAGGGATTAGGGGAGGGCAGGAAGGTTAGGAAGGTTAGGATGATCGCAACTATGAGAATGTGAGTTTCAATTAACCTCATCCTTTTTTATCTCAATCCTATAGTGTTTATCACCGCTCTTGATATACCCATTGTGTTGCTTAATACATCTCATAATACATCTCGCCACTCGTTGTAACTTACATACCCTTTATTCACACTGATGACTATATCACTGCGTGCCTAAGATCTCAAACCATACTAAGCTGCCTCCTGTGTCCTCCTGCTGTCCTCGCCGAACTTTAGCAGATGCTCAGGCTATACCTAGTGAGTTTGGAAACTACTGCATCTGGTCTACTGCATCCCCAGTGCATCCCTAGCACGCCGCTAGCACATCCCCAGTTCGTCTCCAGCCTGTCTTGCGTGTATTGTGGGAGTGTCTGATTGCTCTCTGTTAGTATTTCATTTGGTAACTGTGACCCCGCCAGTCCCTGGGACTTCCCCAGCGTCCCATCACGTCCTGGGATGTCTCCCGAGGCCCGTTACATCCTAGGGACCAAGTCAGGTTTTTCATGATGTAATGGTTTGCTTTTTTTGACGGAATTCTGAACTGAGAGTTGCTTGAGGACATTATGAGTTGAGTTTGATAAGTCAGTGTATTGCAATCGTGTCAAAAAGATGTGATGAGTGACAGGTACTAGGTAGTAAAATTATGGGACATCATGTGGGTCACAGCTTAGTAATAACTTTCAGCATGCTTTGACCCCTGTGGAAAATACTAGACTAAGAATGACTAAGGAATGACAATCCTGACCAATACTGTCACATGATGGTGACAGGCTCAACACTCCTCCTTGATGTCATAAGAATGAAAAAATAGAAAAATCCTTGATTATCCACTCCTCCTCACTCTCAACAAAGTCCCAATAGTCATGTAAAAGGGATAGGTGAAAGGGGTTTAGTGAATATATCTGCTAGGTTGGATGTTGTTGGTATGTGTTGAATTGAAATTTTGCCTTTGTCCACACATTGGCATATAAAGTGGTACTATATATCAAAGTGTTTGGATTGGGAGTGGAACTGAGGATCGAGTGCAAGGCATACCACACTGTTATTGTTGCAATAGAGTGGGGTCGCATTGTCATCCTTTTTTGTGCAGGGTGTTGGTGTAGAAATTGGGGTTTTCTGAGGCAAGGGTAGTAGGGAGAGCATGCAAAGCTATAGCCCTTCTTTGCATGACTCTGAAGCAGTGATATATTCTGCTTTAGTTGATGAAGTCGCTACAACTTTCTGCTTCTTGGCCAATCAAGAAATAACACCAAGGGGGTGTCGGCATTGTGGAAAGATACACAGGGTACCATCGTTAATTTTAGACAGTTGAGGACCCTCCCTCCCTCCTAATAAGGAAATTAACATCACGTGACCATCAAATTAAATCAATTTCTGGCGTTTATTCTGTCTACAGTTGTCACAAACCCAGTTTTGAGGTCAATTGAGTATGAAACTAATGTCAGGTCTATAGGATTTCAACAAACTGTCAGGAAATTACATACCCATCATGTCAATGGACATAGGAGATGGAGGCAGAGGCAAGGAGGCTTGCTGAGAAGCTGGAGACAACAGCAATAGTTCTGATATTTTTGGTGGCTTCTTTGGTGGACGCTGAGAAGACTTAAGCACTGCATTGCTGAATCAACATGTTGTAGGTTATAGTTACCGCCGTTGCCCAATTTAATCTTGGATTTACACTTTGGGCATTCGAGAATAGTTCCAGAAGGGTGATCTGCACCGGTTCTTTCATCTGTTAGTACCCAGAGATTGGTTTAATGGGCAAACATACTTTTCTTGTGTTGACATGCTTAGAATAAGCTTATTATTGTGTATTAAGGCTATCTAGGATACTGTATAGACATTTTAGAGTGTCAGAAAGCATATTTGGCAGGTGTACCAAATACAAATTTCAGGCATGTCAGGACCCTCCCCTTCCTAGACCCCATGTCATGTGTTACAATGCCAACACCCCCTTGAATAACACCTCCACCTAGTACCCCATTGAGGAACGGTGCCCATCCAAACTTATCTCCCATGATGAATCAGTGAAACCCACAAGATCAATCAATTTCCCTTCAAGCTATAATTGAATCTCTCTTGTTCTCTTCAAGTACTGCATAATCCGAATAGCAGCATCCCAATGAGAGCATCAAGAATGTGCAAAACTGAAAGGGCACTTCTGCAAGACTATTGGTCTGGTAATGCACCTCTGTGTCTGACATGCCCCTATTTGCAAGTCTGACGAACTCCGAGTACCAAGGTTCGTACAGACGCGGACTTGTTGGGGTTCAGTCTAGAGCTTCATCAGAGTAACCAACAGAGGTCCAGCCTATTACCTAGTCAAGTCTGAATGGAGGTTGAGTCCAGAGGACAAGGAGGTCAGACGGAGCAAGGTTTTTGAGAGCAGGAGATTTAGATATTTTCTATCTAAGGTACAATGGACTAAGTTTCAGTTTAAATACTACTAGACCAGAGTTGTAAAGAGTACACAGGGTAAAAGAGTCTAAGCAAGAAACAAAAGTATTTACAAGTGAAGGTAATCAGAATTTAGTAAATATATACAAGAAGATCATAGGTTCAAGAAACGTGTATGTATTATGGTCTGGTGATGACTTGTGGGCCAGGAACTAGGTGGAGTGCCAGACTGTGATCCAGAGTCTCAGAATACATTGGAGTTGAAGGAGAAAGCTCAGAAGACTTCATAGCAGAAAACCCCTTGAGATTTGCACAAGGCCGTAGGGCTGTGACTTGAAAGCAGAAATGCAGAGAAAAGGAACAGCATGTAACACATCAGGAAAAACTGAGACACCCCAGGTCACCCCAGGACATCTCAGAACATCTCAGGTTATCCTAGATCCACCTAGGTCATCTCAAGTTATCCCAGGTTATCCCAGGTTCATCTAGGTCATCTTAGGTCAGCCCAAGTCAACCCAGGTCATCTCAGGTCATCTCAGGTCAACCTCTATAAACCTTAACATACTCTAATTCCTCAGGTCAGTCTCAGGTCAACCTCAGTTCCTTAGGTTAGTCTCAGATTAGCCTGGATTGACTCAACTGACCCTGAGAGAGAACCCTTTTCCAAATGGTGGGTATTTTGACAAATCATGTCCATTTTGGTTACTCCACACTCACTTGGCAATCTTAAAATGATGCTTACTAAGCATAAAATAGCAAAATAAAATTTGATGATGTGATCAAGTAGTAGAAAAACATGAAGTCAGCTGAGTGATGGAGTAAATAGCAAATACTAATATAAGCCAGTTTGGTTTAACTGTAGATAGTATATCCACCTAATTAATCATCTAGATTTTGGTGAAGTATTCACTCAAATTCAGTGAATATTCACTTAGAGTAAGTGATTGTATCCACTGAATTCTAAGTGGAAAAACAGCTGAAAGCGACATTACAATCATTTAAATTTGGTGAGTTATCCACTCAAATTCAGTGTGTTATTCACTTAATTGCTCAGGGTTAGAGAGCTCATAAATTGATGGCATTCAGTGCTACAAAGCAAATAATGATAGCCAATAAGCCTGGTCCTGGCCTCGAGGTAACCAGCAAGTCCCATAATGTCTAATGTTCCTGATTCTGAGTGTTCTGCAGATCCAATGATCCTCTCCAACTTCATTTGGTAGTCTTCAACTTGGTTTGAGTAGCAGCCTGAAAACGAGTCTGAGCAGCTGGAGGTTAGAAATAGACAATTAATGTTGTTTGCTGTATTAGGTGCTCCTATTGTTATAGGTACTCCATTCTCTGATGATGTGGGGCAAGGGATCAGCTTTGATGTGGGGCAAAGGGTTGGCTTTGATGTGGGGTGAGGGATCAGCTTTGAAGTGGGGTGAGGGGCTGGTTTCGACTTGGAGTGATATACTGCCACATTGTCCTCCCATGCTATCTGCAAGCTATGAGGGAGAGAAAACAATAAAGTTTCTATTACCTTGGTTGTCTTTGCAAGTAAATGGATGACATCATCAATTTCATCATCCTCCCCTTCATTGTCCTAGGCATGCACATACGTTCCAAAATCCCTACTGTCCTTCATGATATCATACGCAACCATTCTGATGAGTTGACATGCACAATACAGGAGAAGAAAATAATCAGAAAACTGAGGATAGCTAAGTGGAGCAAAGGTGTGTTCTATAGGATGTGGAAGCCCAGCAGGGGAAAACAGACATAGTAGTGATAGCCTTTCCACGCTGGCCATAACTAGAGATGTGTTAGTAAGTTATTATCAAGTAAAGATACTTACTATCCAGGGCGTGCTGCCCTCAACTCATCACCATTCCAGGTCCAAGAAGCAGCCATGGTTGTAGACCATTTACAGAGGGAAGGGCTCATGCCCTAATGACCCTTTGCAAAGGGAACTACCTGCCTGCCTGCCATCCCAGCTGCCCTCCTGGCAGGCCTCGGCACCATTCTGGCATCCTGGCAAGTCTATTCTTAGTTTATATCACTGTAAAATCCAATAAAACCCAATAAAATCAATAAAAATCACTAAAAATCAAATAAAAATATTCTGTAATTATTAGGCAAGGTCCAAGCATGAGAGCATCTAAAAATAGATATAACTAGACATATGATATATGCATTAAATATGGGATACTAAATAATGTGAGATGGACCACCCAATTAGGCAAGTCATGACTGTGAGAACTTTTGACTTCCTTATATAAACAGATGCAGAATTGATATCCATTTGAAGCCACCAAGGAGACATATCCAGATAGGCAAACTGTGACTGTGAGAACTTTTGACTTCCTTATATGGACATATGCAAATTTTCAATGTGGTTGCAATGATAGTATTCATTTCCATCAAGGAAACATGTCTAGATTAGGCAAGTGATAACTGTGGGAACTTTTGACTTTCTTATATGGACAGATGCAGAATTTCAATGCAGTTCTAATGGTAGTATTCATTTTGTGAATCCCAGTCAATAGATAGTCAATCCCAGTCAATAGATAGTCAATCCCAGTCAATAGATAGTCAATAGAGTATCAGTTTATAGGTTTTGGATACATCTCAGTTTCAGGCCTAGGTCAACCTCTATATACTTAGATGGGTGTTCTGACTTTATCAACCTCTGGCAGATCATCCAAGCTTCCAGATTTGAGGTCCACCATATTGATAGATTTATGGAAAATATTTATCAGCAGATCTGTCAAGAAATGAAAAAGTGTGAAAATGGGTGCCCAGGTCAACTGCTATCTGCCAGGCAGGTTGATCACACTTTTTCATTTCTTGATAGATCCACTCATAAGTATTCTCAGTAAATCTACCAATATATTGGATCCTAATTCCGGAGTAGTGAAGCCATCAAAAACCTGGATGGTCTGCCAGAAGTCTATAAAGTTGGAACACCCATTCAGATATGCAGAAGTGAATGCTATTGACCTGGGCACCCTTTTTCACACTTTTTCATTTCTTGATGGATCTGCTAATAAATATTTTCAGTGAATCTACCAATATGGTAGGCCTCAAATCTTGAATATTGAAGCCATCAAAGGCTTGGATGGTCTGCCCAGAGGTTGATAAAGTCAGAACACTCATCTAAGTAAAGCTAGGCCTGAAACTGAGATATATCCAAAACCTATAAATTGATACTGTATTGAATACCTATTGACTGAGATTCACTATCTATTGACTAGGATTCACTTGCAATTGACTGATATTTGCTATCTATTGACTAGCATATGCATAGGCTATTGACTGGAATTGGGGCCAAGACTATATATAGTGTTCAATACATGTATATAGGGTTGAATGCTAATTGAATAGATATTTAGGGCTGGTCTATATGCATTCAATAAGTATATAGGGTTGGTCATAGGTATTTAGGACAAATGAATACTGGTATTTGGCTATTGAATACAAGGGTATACTGTCCCATAGCTATTGAATATAAGCCTATAGAAAGTGAATGCATACCCATAAGGGTGTATACATGCCTATTAAGAAGTTGTATGTGTCTATTTTTATTTTCATCACTGGCTTTTTGAAAATAAAATGCAAATTGTGCAAGAACAAGAGCATGTATGGAAAAATGAATATTACCATTAGAACTGCATTGAAATTCTGCATCTGTCCATATAAGAAAGTCAAAAGTTCCCACAGTCATCACTTGCCTAATTTAGGCATGTTTCCTTGATGGAAATGAATACTACCATTGCAACTACATTGAAATTTTGCATATGTCCATATAAGAAAGTCAAAAGTTCTCACAGTCATGACTTGCCTAATTGGGTGGTCCATCTCACATTGTTTAGTATCATATTCAATGCATATATCATGTCTAGTTATATCTATTTTTAGATGCTCTCATGCTTGGACCTTGCCTAATAAGGTCATCCCTCCCATCCACTGCAGAATATTTTTATTTGATTTTTAGTGATTTTTATTGATTTTATTGGGTTTTTGTTATGCACCATGCCAATCCCTTGCAGCCTCCGAGTTTTCCGAGTTTCTGCTTCAGGATTACTCCAGTCCGCTTCCGACCTGATCCGACTCCGGTCCGATCGAAATCTATTTCGGACCACTCAGGAATATCAGGGGATGTCTCTGGAACATCTTTTATCATTTCTATTACTTACTCTTGTCATCTCGTGCAGAACGACACTGTCGCGAACACTATTCGGTGATGCACTTCTGTAGCCTGTGTGCCGTAATTTCCATCTCCGAATGTATTCGTAGGGTTCTGACAGAGGTCTGACAGGAACCGACGTTACAGAGTCGGGTTCCGAAGTTAAGATGTCAGGAAAATTGAGAAGTCGGGAAGGAGAGTTGGAGAGCGAACTGAAGAGAAGGTTGCACGAAGACAAGACTGGAAGACAACTAGATTTTTCGTCTAAATACTACCGACTATGGACGGACTATTTATACTACTACCGGAAGAACTCCGGAAGGTAAGCTAGGTCATGAGGTATACATGAGGTGGTAGATAATCAGAACGAGGTATCAGGTAAGTAACTAAGAACAAAAGAATGAATAAAGAAGTAAGGAGATCACCAGTATCCTGGCTCCGATTGTGGAGCGCTGTTCCGAGTGACTCCGAGGGTATCCGACGGGTTCTGATAGTGGACTGTCAGAAACATAAGGAAAATACCGACGAAAGTGTCGGACGTCAGGATTGGATTGGCGTGGCGCGTAACAGTATCCCCTTCTTAGTCCCAAGCCCACGAGGGACTTTGGCCTGAAAGAATTTTGACTTGTCACGTGACACAGTCAATACGTGGGAAATCGTAAGCTCTATAAGAACCTTGTTTCTAATGGAGATGTTCCCACCCTATCTTGTACTCCAACTACCATGTCTCCCGCCAAACAACAGCCTCCGCCTGAAGACAGCGATGACAAAATCTGACAAGCACAAGCCCGTCTTGTGGAAGCACAGGAGAGGAAGAAGCAAAAGCGGGAGGAGGAGGAGAAGAAGCGCGAGGAAGAAGAGAAGACAACAGGATGAGGAGAAGGCAGAGAGGCATTGGAAACGCAGGCGATGCTGTAAACCATTTGCAAATGCTACGGCCCAAGCCAGGGAACCAATTGCAAATACTATAGGCCAAAAATGGCAGAGACTCGGCACTGTTACATGGCATGCCAGGCACCATGGCAGGTCTATTCTTGGTTATTATTTGTTTATATCGTCAATAAATCCAATAAAATCCAATAAAATCACTAAAAATCACCAAAAAATCACTAAAAATGAAATAAAAATTATTGTGCAGCCCTGTCATGGGAATGACCTTATTAGGCAAGCTCCAAGTGTGAGAGCATTTAAAAATAGATATATCATCAATAAATCCAATAAAATCACTAAAAATCACTAAAAAATCACTAAAAATTATTTTGCAGCCCTGTCATGGGAATGACCTTATTAGGCAAGGTCCAAGTGTAAGAGCATTTAAAAATAGATGTGATTAGAAGCCAATTTTCATGCCATTACAATATGCTATATCTGGCTTCATTTCAGACATTAGACCATGGGAGTGACTAGATTAGGCAATGCATCATGACCATGGGAACTTTTAACAAATTAGTATGGCTAGATAGAGATTCTCAATGCCATTACAATCCTGCTAGACATTGGACTATGGGAGTGACCCAATTAGGCAAGACATAACTGTGGGAGCTTTTTGCAAACTAGTAGCTAAATATGGATTTTTGATGCCATTGCCATGATAGTATCCATTTTACATGCCCAGATTAGTCAGATTATGACTGTGGGAACTTTCTTGTCAAAAATATAAATAGATGCACCTTTTCAATGCCATTCTAATGGTGGTATTCATTTTCCTATATATGGCCTTGTTAGCTCAGAATTTCACTTTTTCTCGAAAAAAGCCGGCGGTGAAAATAAAAATAGACCTTTTTTTCACTTTCTATAGGCTTATATGTACCTATATAGACCTGTATAGTACCTATAACCAGTATATACTTGCATAGACCAGCCCTAAACACCTATACTACACTTTATTGAGTGTCTATAAACCAGCCCCAAACACCTTTCAGATAGACCAGCCCTAAACACCTATACAGACCCCTACATAGACTTGCATTCAACTTGCATTGACTTGCATAGAGTGGTATTCAACCTATATAGACTTGCATTCAACTTGTAATGACTTGTATTCAATCCCTATATAGACTTGCATTTAATTGGTATTCAGTGCCCATAGACCAGCCCTAAACACCTATACACTTGTATTCAACAATAGTCAAACTTGCATAGACTAGTTGATATGAATTTGAATACAGTACACTGCAAGTCAGCTGTTTAATGTGCAATCTGACTTAACTTAGGTGTGTGTTCCAACTTGATAGACATCTGGCAGACCATCCAAGTCTTTGATGGCTTTGATATTCCAGATTTGAGGTCCACTATATTGGCAGATCTATTGGGAATATTTATCTGTAAATCTATCAAGAGATGAAAAAGTATGAAAGTGAGTGCCCAGGTTAACCACCACTCAGGTTGCACATCCACTTTCAACTTTGGTCCACTTTCACACTTTTTCATCTCTTGATAGATTTACAGATAAAT
>QLOY01015983.1:0-11248 GCA_003313965.1 Megacollybia marginata
TCCCTAGACGTCGCGTCGACAGTTCCGCTCGTGTGCACCGCCACCCCGAGCGTCCCTATCAACGGTCTAGAGGCCATCACAACTGCTGTAGAGTGCTATTTGAAGCTTCCACAGGGAGCTCTTGAGTTTTGCCTGCAAGCGGGAGACCCAATGGGGGAGGAAAAAAATGCCCCCTGTGATGCTGTCTTTCTCTTCAACAAGAACCCTGCTGTGATGGTGCAGGCTGCTGCGTTGCCTGCTGCGATGCCCGCATCTCCTGCTTTGAGTTCAACCTCATCTCGAGGCTCACCCAACAGTCACCACTCAACCTCTTCCACATTGTCCCAAGCTAGTGTACACTCCAACTGGGTCCCACCACCTCCGAGCAGGCCGCCGAATGATAACACCCTGTCCCACCATGTGTGTCATTTAAACAGTGATGGTCATTAAGCCCTTAACTCATGTCTTGCCAGGTCTGAAGCCTTCATGAAGGGTTAAGGCTTAAGGCTGAAGGGCTTAAGGGATCACGTGTAAGACATTAGTGATTCACAGTATTCCTTGTCCAAATTTATCTCTATAGCACTATCATCAGGCTGATTATCCTCCTCCATGTTTTCCAATCCCTCCATGAGAGCTGCCTCCTCATCCGATGAGTCTACAAGCTCCCTGCGCAACATAATCATCAAGCACTTTTCTTGTCCACCCAAAAGTTCGATAATGTGAGCCATTTTGTTTGTCACCAAAATGAAAATGTTTTGCTAATGAATTTTGAGACATGGCACACGTAGGA
This sequence comes from Megacollybia marginata, assembly GCA_003313965.1. Lineage (NCBI taxonomy): Eukaryota > Fungi > Basidiomycota > Agaricomycetes > Agaricales > Porotheleaceae > Megacollybia > Megacollybia marginata. The sequence goes on from QLOY01015983.1 coordinate 770, forward strand.
AAATGGCATAAAATATATAATGTATTACTATATTTACATTGTCACGTGTCATCTTAAGGCCTTAAGACCTCTGAGCTGAAGCCTTCATGTTAAGGGCTGTTAAGGCTTAAGGTGAGTTAAGGCTTAACCCCTTAAGCCAACACTGTGTCATTATGGTTATGTAGAATTCAAGAGGACAGCTGTCATTTCTGACCTCCTCAACCAAATAAAGGATTTGGCCATCGACCAAAAGACTCACTGTGTTCAGCGCTTATCTAACCTGATTTTTTTAGCTCTATTTAGCTTTGTTTGGCCCTGTTTAGTCAGCTAAATGAAGCCTGTTTACATAATATTCAGCTAAACAGGTTTTGTTTAGCTGACTAAATAGCGCTAAACAAATCTAAACAAATCTGGTTAGATAAGCGCTGAACACAGTGACTGAAACTCGAATATCAAAACCTGACGATGCTCTGACCGCCCCCCAATATGTGAAAGTGCTGAGCCAGGTTAGTAACTGACCAAAGGCGGGATAGTCTAACTAATTTAACTGCCAGCACTACTCTCAAATGCGTCTGGCAACGCCCTGTGGCTTCTGGAACGAAAGGGGGTTCATTGTCACCCAAGATTATATCATACTGACTGGGTTTCCCCAAACCGGTCATTCTGCCCAGCTTTCTGCACCACTCAATTTCCACCATGTGTCTAGCTGGTACCAGCTGATAATGTTTGCAGTTGTAGGACAGTGGATAATAGAGGGCTACAGGGACCTTTTGTCGCACAGCCACGAAGACATAATACCGGAGATGCCTGCCATAGGTGGCAGGTATGACCCCTGTTTTGCTGCGTTGTTGCGAACCCTCAATCCTGTCAAGGTCGTGATCACCGGGCTCCACACTCCACTCTCTTTCGAAATAGATTCCATTTCGTTTCGCAGAACATGCTCAGTTTTTCCTGTGTCGGTCTCAATTCCTATCAGATTTGTCTGCAGCCATCAGAGAGTTGGGCTCGGATTTATTCAGAACGTGATCCCAGTGGTGATAAAGATGGCATACCAGGCCATGCCCTAAAAAAAAGGCTTTTGCTGCTGGTTATAACCACAGGGAAAAAAGCCTCACAGGTGGTTATAACCACTCACTGCTGAAATGCTTTGTCATCGATAGTAGGCTAGGGCGGGCATGCTCCCAATTGGGTAGGTGGGCCGGGCAGCTATTATCAGTGCTATTGATATGACAAACACTGGTAAACAAATTAATGTATCACAGTGGCTGTAGCTATTTAGCATTGCTCCAGCTGGAATATGCAAATGCTGGAATGTTTATTTGTCATTAGTATACATTTGAGTATTACTACAAGGTTTTGAACCAAGATCAGAGTAGAAATAGCTGGATTGAATTTACATGACTGGATTACCGCTCCAAAATAGACACTACCAAATAAACAACTCTAGGCTGGGTTTCATGTACTCCTATAAGTTTACAGTACTGAATATTCTATCTAATTTATTAGCACATAGCTTGGGTACTACTGGATAATTTCAATGATATGGTAGTCAGGCAATAGCTGCGGCCTTGGGTTAGTAGGCGCGCCAGGGCTGAGAATAGTAAATACAATCAGCCACATATCATTTATGGACCTCAATACACACCTTAGCCTCAATGTGAGAGCAAAATTCAATGAATGGGACACATTCCTGGAAAGGGAGCAATATGGAAGCAGTTTGGCTGTAGCACAGCCACTGTGCCTGACCATTCTGATGTCCCGAATGTGGTGCCGCAGCTAAATTGGGAGCTCAACAGCAAATGGATACTTATTCCACACATTTGCGAACCTAATAAACATTCCTAGTTAAACAACTACAAACCTCAACTTTCTCAATCCACAACAAAGCAATCACAACATCATCTGCATTGCCACAATGAAGCCCAATCCCATGAATCATCCCTGAGCCTATGCCAAATCCCAGAAAAACTTGCATTAACCCACACAAACAGCCTAGCTCAGCACGGACAAGCACAGTCGATGGTTTATAGGTAGCATGCTGGGCTGCACAGCCACCATTGAACAAATCTCGGAAAAACAGAGCACTTACCTGATTATTTGAACAATGTCCAAGCAGCCAAAAAAGTAAAACAATATGGGTGAGCATGCCAGTTTAGAGCAAGGTAGCTGGGCTGCACAGCCACTGTGCCTGAATTCCCATCGGCCAAATTGCAACAAGTGCATTCTCTTTGACCTCTCCACTCTGACCATTCATTCCAATAGTGTTTTTGATGTGTTAGGATTCATCCACATGATGAATAGACCCTTTTTGACCGCTCTCACAAAAACTCATGGTTTGTCAAAGTAGGCTCGTTAATGGTTTGTGTTTACTGATATCTCACACTACTGTCCTCTTCACCACCATCCCCTTGGCTGCAGAACACTTTAAATTTATATTGGAATCTTGAGCAAGGTATGCTCTTAATCATTTCTAATTGTCCGTTCTCCCTGAATCCATGTTCCAAGCATGCTATCAAGTTTTTTTCGAGTGAAAACTATGGGCACTTCGTGGGCATCAAACTTCGGCAATGTTCCTTGACCAAATTCCAGCCAGTACATCACCTGTCTCAGCATCCTTGAAACCATTACTTGCCACATCAATCCAGCCAGACTCATGTTGCCTGGTGCAGCATCTTCATTGCCACATCATCACTGTCTTCACCATCCTAACCACAAACCGCTCAAACCATCAATTTATGTCAGATTCCGGTGTGTGTTCTCCGCTTTTGTTGCCCTGTTGCTGGCCCCTCCTTGCATGTAATTATACTCTCATTCTCCATCCTCAAATCTGCCACCAAAGCCCCTGCTTGAACGAGCCAACGGACCGGTTACCGAGGTAACCGGTCATCCGAACCCTCAACCCAGCGACCTCATTCTTGTTTCCTGCCTTCGCATATAGAGCCATGTAGGATACATCTCTTGATGTATGTGAGCACCGGTAAGTCTATGAATCAATGAATTTAAGTTTTAATTTTGATTTAGGTTGATTCTACCATGTCTACTCAGCACGAACACCAACGCCCTTGCCACGTCATCCCCTCACCGCATTTCCATTGACCAAGTGGTTCCCATTCAACTACCTAACTGAAATCCACTGCCGCTCGCCAAATGCCACTCAATTCCCCAACACCAACATTTGCAATCCTATCAGCGCAATGTAATGCATCCTCTCCTCTCCCTCACAGTCTGTAGCCCCAATCAGAACCTTCACGCTCCCTCCAAACTTACCACGAACACATATTTGACGCTCATGAAGGATTTGTGGGTAGCCCGATGGGCACCGAGGATGAACTGCCCTGAGGTATGTGTTCAATTTTTTCGTTCTCATTTCTCTTTCAAGAACTACACCAACCAACACCAACCAACACCACATTTCCTAAACGACCACTTGCCATCCCCACTACCCACCCTTTCCAAATCCCCGACTTGCCACGCATTTCAAATGCCCCAACCACCACATTTTCCTCACAACTGCTGCTTGCCACTGCCCAAACCCACCACTTCTGAATCCCCACTGTTGCATCTGGGAATCCGCTGCTGCATCCATGAATCCCTGCCGCATCCTAAATCCACCATGCAACATCGCCAGCACTGCATTCACATTTAAATGTGAGTGCTCATGTAAATCCATTGACGTATAGCAACTGGGCATATGCCCTACATTAATTCGAATTTTTCATGTATTTACAATGTATTTATCGGAATTTTAGATCTGAATCCAGACAATTTGGTGTATTTTTCAGTTTGAAATTCATTTACATTGAACCAGTAACCTATTCGAAGCCCTGTATGAGTGGTTGAGTGGCCTGGCAGTGGTGAAATGAGCAGCAACAGCCCCAGCAGCCAGTTTTGTTGATTTGCAAATACAGATAAACAAAGGTGGGGCATTTGTCCCACCCTTATCCTGCTGCAGGCCATAAAAGGTATTTGGGATATCCTATATAAATACTATAGCAAACCCTTTATTTGGGGCATGGATATAACCATGTTTTGAGGCTTTTTTACAAATGGTTATAACCATAGCAGAAGGCTTTTTAGTGGTGCAAAGGGTGGGGTTTGATTTCAGTCTGTCAGGTCCAATAATACTGTGAATCTCAGAGTGTTCAGCCCAATAAACATTAATCCATCCTTTGAAGTGAGCCACAAGGTTTCCTTCGGCCTGGTATACAGAATATTGACTTGTTTACCTCTATTTGGTCAAACCCAGGTTTTGCTCAATTTTGGCTTAATTCATGTCCTGAGCACCCAATGACCCCACATCATTCCTACTCTATAGGCTCTAAGATACTGCACAGTGACAATGGAATCATTAGACTCATAGAAAACCAGCATTGTGACAGAAACCCAAACCCAGACCCAAACCTGGGTTTGGCTACCGAACGGACCCTAACACTCCAACAGAAGTAAGTCAGTGTGGAATCTTTGCAGGCAGCACTGAACTAAACAGGTCACTGCTACTTTCACATGCTACCTCCATCCACCTTGCCGGCATTGCTCACTGTGACCTTGCACCACAGAACATCATTGTATCTCCCACCGGCGATGTGAAAATCATTGATTTTGGTCTGGCGGAGTCCCATCTGAACTGTGATGGCACTTGCCCAGAATTGCTCTTTCGAAGGAACTTGGTCTCTGTGTCCTGTATGAGCATACCAGGAGGGGAAACTCACTGACAGGTTGGATATTTTGGTTTACCCTCAGGCTTACCTACTTTCTGTACACTGTTATCAATTCATATCTTCAGTAGGACAACATATGTACATGGTTTTTGAAGTGATGCTAATATCAATGCCATATGTCTATATTTCAGTGGAAACCCAGTGGATGCCAACTTCAGCTTCCGTTCATAGTCGTTCTGAAAGTGTTTGGTGTTGTTGTGGCTAACACTCATGTCGCACAACCTCTACAGGTGTTCTACACCTGTAGGAACACAGCTGTTTGCAGAGGGAAGATTCTGAGTAGGCACTGAGAAGAGAGCTGTGAATGAGTGGAATCTTGTCAATGCCTGGTACGGTACGTATGTGCACAACATCTGGTCTTGCTGACACTTGGGCCAGACTCGACAATGGGGTTCTTCCCACAGAGGTGACCATAGGTCCTCTGCCCCATCTAAACAGATGGGTTGCCGTCCTGTCGCACTATGGAACCTGCCGTGGGTGAGAGTCACGCGTTCACCAACTGAATTTTCGTTTTCAGTCGTTTAACTAGGGACTACTGGGTGAACCTGAAACAGATGAAAATTCAGCCACTCACACCGACTGAAAATTCTCACTTGTTCACCTGTTGACATTCACCAGCACCTACTGAATTGTCTTTCACACCATAATTAGCTGTGGAATTCATACGTTTCACGAGTGAAAGTTGTCAGACAGAAGTTAGGATTAGGAATACCAGTAAATCAATCAGATACACAATATTCTGTAGCTATGGTATATTCAGCTATACTATACCATTATCAAATGTGATCGCAGGGCATCCCAAAGGGCTCTTTCCAATCACTGTGAACTTAACGATTGCAAATCAAACATGCACATGACTTGTCAAAGTCACGTTACAGAATCAACAATCAACTCGAACCATCATCACCGTGCGGCACCACCCTCTGTCATGGTTTAGATAGTGAAGGTAAGGCTCATGAGGGATGGTAACAGTCTCTAATCATGTCCTGCTATGGCTTAGGGTAGCTCTCTGTCCCTCTTCTCACTTAATTTGGTGAAGATTATGGCCTTTGCAATGGCGCTGGCTTGTAAGCATCGTTACATTTTTTCCATTGATGGCGGCCTACCAACACCATTTCTGTCCTTTCCTTTATTAACATATGGCTGACCTGTCTTTTAGTGCTTCAAACACAATGCAATCACTGTACATGAACAACTAAGTATTTTGCTGGTGCGTGATTCATTCACTTGTTGCTCTCTTTTGAATTTTGAATTCTTTAAGAGGTGATGAGGACTCCCTTACCTACCAACGAACCGTTAGAAAAGCTCTGTGGCCATCTCGAAAAGGGCAGTGATGGTGAGGTTGACAATGATGACCAGGCTTCTCCACCGAGTGGTGGTAATGGCAACAGTGGGGCTAGCGATGACAAAGAGGCTTGACCGGGTTTTCAGTCACGATCCATGTGGCTTTCATTTGGTAACTAACAGTCTATTCACTGGACAAACAAATAAAATACGATTCCTTTTTCATCCGTCCAATATGTGATTTCTAAGGGGATAGTCAAGTGAACTTGAACAGTTATATGTACCCGTTATACAAATGAAATTCAATAGTTTGGTGAGTGAAGCTGGATTCACTCGAAGAACGGGTGAACCAATCTCATGTAGTTGTTCACTTGGTAACCGGCTGGTTTCAGACATAAAACTACTGAATATTCACCAGTGTAGCAACTGAATATTCACTCGGCATATGACTGACTCCTTCTGATATCGAGTGAACTCCACTTGGCTGCCTGCTGGGTCTCAGTCATCAAACGGGTGGATTACTGTGTGAATTTCATGCGGGTCAAGGTCCTTAGTGTCGTACCTTGTAATATTGGTGGAAAAATTGGAGGCGTGGGTACTTGGCCAGGGAAAAGCCCAAGCGTGCCAGTCTCAACCCATCTGTGTCACTGTCGTTTCGGTCATTCAGTACCTTGTCTAACTTCAGAGCAACCATGGCAATATCCAAGCCAAACACATCGCCGGCATTTATGACAACAGGATCTGTGGGTTGACATCGACATCGTGTTGTTCGTCAAAACAATGGACTTGAGGACCAGATAGGGGACTTGGAGAATGTATCTCTGTTATACATTCCCCCAGTCCTCTTTCTGTGATTTGTTTGTTCAGTGTTTGCTTGCTCAAGGGAGGGTACTCTAGGTGTGCGGGGGTGCCAGCTCAGATGACACGAAGAGGAGATCGAAAGCTGGGAAACGGAAATCGATTCCTTTCACTGCAAGTCGTATTAGTCACAGACCGCCATGTAGCATTAGATATTCAGAAAATACACAATGGCTATTGCAGCCACAGAGACAATGTGTGTTTCACGCTGACAGAAACTAGGTGTGCGCTACAGTTACCTTCTACGGTTACCTTCCGATATAGGTTCACATGCTTACTATCTGTGTGTGTTCATTAACTCTTCATAGGTCATAGTGGTCAAAGTGGATGAGCTGTACGACTGGCCAGACATCATTGTTGTTTCAACTAAAGGAGGCCAGTGGGGCCGGAGGGGTACAGGTCTTTGCTCTCTTATGAGCGTCTGAGGTGGTGGAGGTATGCATCTGCCTGAGTGATTCATACCTAATTATCGCGCCTTGCAGATGCTGACGGCGGTAAGATGATATTTGGGTTGCTTTCCTGTGTTCTAGCCTCTATAGATGACGCCTACCTTGTAACCGAACTTTCCATAGTTAAGCAAAAACCGCATTGCCCCTGCATCCCAAGTTGGGAAGTGCAAAATTTCGAAAGCAATGTGGAAACCGTCAGTGCCTTCAAGAATCGTGTGCAGGGTTGTCCCGCAGATGAAGCTCAATGCGAATTCACCTTGGCAATGCTGGAGGGCTTTGACAATGGAAATGTGGGGATTTGATGCGGCAATGTTCAACTTTTACTATGGTGGCAACGACGCCATACAATTGGCCTACATGTAAGTGTTGTCCAAGCTCTTAGTGTTTGACTCACGCTATTCGAGAGATAACCTTCTCTAGGATGCTAGCAAGACAGGTCTGCATCTCAAAAAGAACGTCCTCCAAGAGGACCGAATGAGGTTTGGAGGCCCAGATCGGTGCCCTCCTAGCATGGGGGGCACGGGTGCAAAACGGGATACCTTTTCACTCGATATTCTTAGCATTGCTGCTAACTCTGTATCATGCACAGAGCATGCAAAGCAGAAAAAGGTGATTGCACTTGATGTGGTCTATGCCCTCATGGTTAAGGTGCATAGACTATTCTTTGCGCTGAACAATCGCGAAGGAGGAGGGCAGGATGTCTTCACTTACAGAGTGTGGGTAACGAAGGCTGTTTGGAAGGGCTCACTGTGAACCCTTGATTGGTAGGGCTACCGGGTATGGAGGTTGTTTTATTGCAGCTGTTGAAATACAAATACAAATAGGTCAGTCAGGCCAGCAATGGAAGAGGTAACGCAGTCTGACAAAGGAGTCTATTTTTGGGTGGTAGTGACAATGAATCCTAACCTGATTGCTGAACACAAATATCTTTCTGCAAGGGGCAGATGCCGCTATCACCCCTACCGCTGGATTGAGCAAGTGGGGCGTATGGGGAGGTCGGATCTTGAGGTGAGTGAGTGGAGTCAAGGATGGTCTATGGGGTAATTTTGTGGCACAGCGTACCAATGCTGCTGTTGGCGAATGCAGGCGTGCAGAAGAGATCGAAATGATAGCAAGGTGGAAGATTGTACTGATGCTGGTGTTGGTCAGCAGGATATGGATTGGGTATTGGTTATGGTGTGCTGGAAGGGACGAGGATGTATGTGAGTCGATTTTCTTTTGGGCTATTAGATGTTCGTTGCTCATGCAGAAAAGGATTTGGTATATAGGTTGTCAGTTAATTCAACAAATCCATATTCTACTCACTCAGTCCTGTGAAGGTGTCTCTTGTTTGGCTTAAGTGAACTGAGTCTGTGCGATACGACCGTGGAGCACTAAATGAGTGAACAGAATCTCTGTGTACGACCGTGGAGCAGTGAACGGGTGTTGCAGAATTTGTTCTGGCACGTTGTATGTATTCCATAACAACTTTCACCCTTGCAGATTCCTTAAATGCAGAAATTCACCAGAGAACTCTGCTCTCATCTTGTGGCTTAATGGTGGACCAGGCAGCTCTTCTTCCGCAGGTCTGCTCTTGGAACTCGGTCCATACAGAATCACAGACAACGGAAAGAATGTAACTCTGAAGGAAGCCAGCTCTTCCTTCGTCAACATGGGTTTCTCTTACGGAGATGAGGGAACAATAGTCAACAACAGCCCCATCGTTGAACAAGATGTCTATGCATTCCTCGAACTCTTTTTCAAACCCTTCCCCAAACCCTTCCCCAAGTATTCCATGCCATTCCATCTTGCTGCAGAGAGTTATGGCGGTACCTACGGTCCTCATGTCGGTTCAGTGATCACAAGGAGAAACCAGGGTTTGACAAGATCAAGGATCATTGACAACCTCAAGTCTCTCATCCTGGCAAAGGGACCAACAGACGGCCTACCTCCAGATGTCCTTACCCTGTGTTTATTGTATGTGTATAATGGTTTCGCTTTGGAGGCATGTATAACGGTTTCGCTTTGGAGGCATGTATAACGGTTTCGTTTTGGGGGCTTGTATCTGGGCTTAAGCGCTGAGGCTTATATCTGATCATAGAGGTTTAAGCGCTTACTAGTATAGCGCTTGTATCAATAAGTTACCATGAGCTTACTGCTTATATTAATAATGTACTTACAAGCGCCGTGACTACTACTATAAGAGGAGGGTGTGGTTCCCGGGGTCCTGCTCGGGCCGAGGACACCAATCAGTGCGATTTGACAGGTGCATCAGCTTGTCAGTCTGGCTTTCCACACACTACACCTGATTCCAGAGCCTGATACCTGTCCAAATCTAAGTGCTCGATCTCATGTGCAAGCGCCAGTCATACAACTGTCGTTATCCGTTCCTCCTCCTATTCCAACAAATTATTTAGAAGAAGTGACTCGAAAGTTTGCGGAACTAGCCATCAATCAGATCAATCAACATCTTGCTCATACTCATTCCAAAGAACAGTCGTCCCAGCCCTTGGTCACGATTCAGGTACCTCCAGGCACTGCCTTGGCTGGTGATTTTTGAAGGAATCAAAAGTATATTTAAACTGTCGCATACAAATTGGATTGAATATTTAATACAAAAATTAAAATATTGCAAGCAGACAAAATTCGCACAAAATAGGTAATTTTGAGGTAATTTCAACCTCCTTAGAACAAAGGATTCAGGCCGATTTTTTGACAGAAGTAACAAAGGGCCTACCCGGATGCATTTTAAAGTTCCTGGAACACGAGTTTTCCCAATAAATTATAACCGGTCTGCCATTTGCTGTTTTCAGAATGCTTTCAACATAGAACAAAGGAAGGATATCGTGATCTATTGTGGAGTCAGCAGAAACGTGTGTTTTGTAACGACTTTTAACTTTCAGAAGATTACATGTTTCACATCACATTTTACCTTTGAGTGAAGCACGCGTTTTGTAATGACTTTTAACTTTTACAAAAGCACGTGTTTCACAACACATTTTACCTCTGAGTGAAGCGCACATTTCTTGAGGGATTTTGGACACGAGAAAACTGTGTATTTCTCAAAGAATTTTGCCTGTAAGAAAACTGCGTCTTTCACGACGCATGTTACCTTTGAGAGAAACGTGTATTTTGCAACACATTTTAACTCTGAGTGAAGCGCACATTTCTTGAGGGATTTTGAACACGAGAAAATTGCGTATTGTGCGAAC
>QLOY01015989.1:0-18080 GCA_003313965.1 Megacollybia marginata
CTAATGCCTATTCGAGTAGGTAGACCTTCACCTACGGACTTGGTCTAGTGGGGGAGGGTGTAACGGTAGCTAGGTAGTCTACGCTCTTTTATCACTGGTACGGTCACATGACGGTAACCAAATTCTTACTTACACTCTCATTGTCACACTACGTTATTCACCCAATCAAGTTGGTCTAGTGAATTGGCGTGCAGACAAAGTTAGTGCGGAATAATCATCCATTATTAAGTAAGTACGGTTACAATATCTGAGTGTTGCTGCATCTCTCGTGGTGTTTGGCTTAGTTGCTGAACATTGCTCCCATCTTTTTTGCTCAGGAGATATTGTGTTCGAGTCCCGCTGTGTATTTTTTTTCTAATAATGAAAAAGTGATTGAACCCAACTCCAATCTGGACCTCTTCTCATCTAAGCATATCAATGGATTGATAAGGTACACCGGTTGGTGGAAATTACCTTTCTGCCAGTGTTCACTTCATTCAGTTTGAGAAGTATGACTCAGGCTCTCACATTGAATGCTCCCAATGAGTCCTCATAATCGTTTAACATTTGACAATCACTTACCTTATGAGTAGATGTTATATGGGGTAGTTAGTATAGAGGTCCTTTCAGAGAAGTTCTCGAGTTTGAAATCAGTGCACACACTTCTGTATTTCATGTGAGTCACAACCTGTAATATCCTTGTCAATGAGTCCCTCAGGTTTCACATACTGTATGCTAAGTGATGGCAAGGAATACATTGATAAATGGTATGTATCTTCTTCCAATTGCCACCAGAGGTTGCTCTTTGGTCAGAATACATTTGTCCCAAGGAGGAGGAGCAGAGCCTATTACGGGCATGGTTCCAAGCACCGATAATCAATCTTCAAACAGGCCACAAGTCAGATCACATGTATTCCGACTGAGACGTCAAGCCAACGGCCACCAGCCAAGTTGTGGGTACCCAAAACCTTGACCGAGCCCATATGGTGTCATATCCAATTGCTTGCTAAGATGGGTCTTATACTGTATAAGAAAGCATCAAACATATCAAATTTGCATCAGCAGGATGTTTTGGGATTCTGGTTGGTTTCATCTTACTCCCTTTTGTATAGGTACGATTCTGGAATCACTGCATTTGATAAACTGAATGTATGTTGATCTGTCAGATGAAGAGACTTGGAGGTCCAGATTGAATCCCCTTTTCATTATTAGAACAAATACACAGTGGGGACTCTGCCACACTACTCCTGGAGCAAAAGGCTCACACTCAATGAATTACCATTTTAGCAACTGAGCTAAACACCATTAGTAATGGAGCAACAGTTAGATGTTAAGTAACAGCATAGACATACTATTACTATGCCATACTTGTGCTTGACATCGGAGAAACAAATACATCTCCCCACTCATTTTTGAAGAGGGTCGTGGAAGGAAGGAGGTGGAGGTCTGAAATGGAGATGGAGGTGGAGGTGGAGGATGAGGCCACAAAGCCGATTGCCAATTTGCCAAGGTATAACTCTGTCATGGTGTCAAGATCAGGATGCACTCGTTTTGATGGAGACACTCTGTCTGATGGAAATTGACAGTATAATTTGATTCCGTTGGTGATATGCACATAGGTATATTTAGTGTTTCTCATTTCAAGTTTCTATTGTCAAAGGCTTTCTATATGCTCATATCTGGAGTCCACCTACCCCCAGGTATATGGCCTGTTTGCTGTTTCTCTTCAGACTCTGACAAAGGTTCACATGTTCATGGGCTCAATCCGGATTCCAAGTCATATTTAAGGATTTACCAATGGGTGTCGAGGAAGTAACAAGGGGTGTCCAGAATATCAGTAATCTACCAGGAGTGGTAATAAAAATTTAAGGCCCTGGCTGGCAACCCTCCCTACCTCTGCACAACCTAGTCATCATGCTGACACCATATCCAATTCAAGTTTCTATAGAGTGTGGTATTGGACAAATTCCTTCTTGTAAAGTCATTGGACTTCACATTCCCAAATGGGACACATAGTAGAATATTTCTCTCTATTGCTAGTGATACCATTCATCATGATGAGGTCTGTCTTTCACCTGACTCAATCAAGATTATTATTGAACATTGCTAGGCTATCTACCCAGATAACACCACCTTCAATGCTTCCGCTTTTCTGAACTGAAACAATCCTCCAATGGGAGCTCCTCCAAACATAATATGGTAACACCCTCACTGGATTCTCTTGGGATTTTCTACTTTTTGGATATGGGAGACATATGTGTCCTGGGCGATTCTTTGCTGTTAATGAGCTGAAAGCACTTATAGCACATGTTCTGGTGACGCATGATATCAAGTTCCAGGATGATAGACGGGCGCTGCCTGAGCCTAGCTAGCTCAGGCCTGGGCTTTTGCCAGATGAGACATGTTTTGAAAGAGGGTGGTGTAGATATGAGTCCCCATTTGTTGACATCAGATTAATATTGCTTGTAATGGAGGCCATAATAGAGTTAATTGGATTAGGATCAATCATTGAATCGCTTGCAAATCACAGGAGTCAATATCCTGGTGCATTGCCATTGTCTGTTCCAGAAGCTGCTCCATCTCGTCAGTGTGATCCCAGATATCCTGGATCGAGTATAACTACTGTATAAGAATAGTGAAACATTCAGAGTCTATTTTCTGCTGTGAGTGGCAATGAATCCTGATGTAATATTCATCGCCAGCAGCTCTTTGACTATCATATTTATTGGATTACATTCCAAGGTCTTGATCCGAAATTCTCCCACACTAAGCATCAAAGGCATAGGACTGATGAATGGGATGTCTAAGTATCAAAATGACACAGGAGGCTTGATAGTGAAAAGTTCTCCAGACTTTGTGCCAACTCGCATACTAACTGCTAATCCATCACTCATTCTTTTAAGAGCTGAAGGTGAAGGTGAAAGTGAAGTTGAAGGTGGAGTACTTTTCGGGAGATTAGACTTTATGATATGCAAAACTCTCCGGAAGGAGGACACAGTGGGATCTACACATACTCGCATACCAGCCGCTAGGCTACACACTCACTCCTATGATGGGGAAAGGTGTAGCATGATTAGAAGGCTTGAGATCTCAACTGACTTGAGACCCAGAACGTCACACGTTACTTATTCCGAGAGTTAAGGCCAGTATGTCCATTACCGGCAAGAGAAACACTGGTCCCAAGGATTATCCCAATGAAGCAAGTATATAAATGAACAATATATCTACCCTTCTTCGTCCTGGACTCCTGAACAACAAACAGCAGTAAGCCTAGTCACTGGCGACTGGTGCGGTGCTATGATGCAGCTGATGTCATGTTGCAATAAAGCTACACTTGACTGCTATAGTGTATTGGATGTATACAGATATGCAACCTTGCAAGCCATACACTCGTTGCTTGAAAGTGTGTGACAACAATGTTCAACTCTTGCAGGCACAAAAAGTGAATCAGACATGAATGAGTGTATCGACCACTGAGCCATATTATACTCTCATTCGGTTGTTATACAGGAAAAGCAGGCAAAAGCTAATGTCGATGGCTAAGCCTTGCATATTTATCGAACCATCGGAGGCTAGGCGAAACGAAAAAAAAGTACAACAGCCATAAGACTTACATTGACCATTAGACCATACACACGAATCCATCAAGGGACGATCGCTTCGGTATGGGCCAAATAGATGCACTTGTGTTGCCCACTGACCCATAATACTGTGACGTACCGTAAAATTGGGCGTTGGAATAGTTCAACAGGACAAAACAAGTCTTGCACGTACGTGCACCGACACCAACGAGTGTCAAATCATATTTCTCTTTCATTTGAATGCAAGGATAAAGTAGATACGGCAAGCTCACATACAGGAAAAGCAGGAAATAGCTGTTGATCGCTAAACCATACGTTTGTTTGACAACGGGGATCGAAATCGGAGGCTAGGGGAAAAATTTGCAAAGACATCAGACTACAACATAACTCACGCTATGACCACTAGACCACATAACACTAAAGTTAGCACATGAGATTAGACTTATCAACGGGATGATCACTTCGGTATTCATCACCACAATCAATTGGGTGGCGTGTGTCACCCACTGACCCATAATACTGCAAATATATATTGAGATCTGGAGACGGACGGTCATGAAAGAAAAGCTGTTCAACCTGACAAGAAGCCTATACTCGCATACTAGGCTACACACTGCTTCCTATAATGGCCGACGGTATACTTCAACCAAGACACCTCAAGCTAGAAGTTGCTGAAAACAAGTCAATTCACGAAAGGATCCATTTACACTCTTTCCCATCTGATGTAGTAAATACGTGATCTCTTCAAATCCCTCAATCAGATATTTAGCATTGATCAATATTGATCACTTACCCACCCGACCATCCCCATTTTCCCTTCTTGAACACCTCCTTTCGTATCAAGTTCTCTTCCGTTGGAATAGATAACCGAGTATGTGGACTTTGAATTCGATTCGAGCAAGATGTGCGAATCGACCTTCTAGTACATCCGAGTCCTCATTCTGGTCCAGACATTCGGTGAATGGATAAGACGACTGATGGTCGAGGTTCGGTTTCCGATAGAATGGTGTAGAATTTATACACTGTTTTACCATCTGAATCTTGGTATTCTGAGTTGAGGAATGAGGAACCGGGTAGGTAGAGGTTCATTGAAGCAGAGAAGAACGGGAAAGTTGAAGCTGCTGCGTATATGTCAGCGAGCTTGTTAGTGTTTGATCTCGTCAAGATGTTGTGTATAAATATTTATGTAACAGACTGTTATAAACAAAACAGTTTCTCACCTTTGTCTCACACTCCAAAATTGTTCAGTACTATCACCTTGCCATGATTGATTCAGACCTACCCGTCTTACCTCAAGAACTTTTCGATCAAATAATAGAGCACGCCAGAATGGACCGCAGCGATCTTGTTTGTCGAGATTGGGTTCAGACCAGCCGTCAATGTCTGTTAGAGTCAATGATCCT
Source organism: Megacollybia marginata (assembly GCA_003313965.1). Lineage (NCBI taxonomy): Eukaryota > Fungi > Basidiomycota > Agaricomycetes > Agaricales > Porotheleaceae > Megacollybia > Megacollybia marginata. The sequence continues at coordinate 4,964 of QLOY01015989.1, forward strand.
TCGTCCCACGACATTCAAAGGCTTTTCAATGTTGTGTTACCCAAAGTTCAAACTCATCGGGCATTGTTTTTTCGCCGCTAACCCGGCAGCTGATCCGCAGCTCGAGGCAGCTATGGGCAGCTATACCTTAGCATCCTTACATAAACCCTACCGCTATACCGTATTAGGATGAATGGACAGATTATTGGAGTTTTCGGACAAGTGAGTTGTTATCTTATTCCGTTCAACTCTCATATTTCTAAAAATCAGAGTTGGAGGAGTTCTAATTCCGATCTCTCAAGCACGTCATGCTCTCCGTAAGGACACATTGGGATGAGGTTCGTATTCCTCCTTGGGTTTATGAAGCACTAGCTCTACTTCAACCAGAAATCAAGATCGAGACTCTGTTGTTTGGATTACAGGGCCCCGTTGATGAAAAAGACGGGCAGAAGGTGAAAGAGTACCTCGATTTGAAACTGCTCAGCGCAAGGACCTCATTCAGAGCCTTCCAATCTACACACGAGAGTTGAAACATCCGTTCTTCCAGTTTTTGGTAGTGGATTCAATGTGTCATACTCAAAGCGGTTGTACCGGTGATTTCTTATGAATATAATCCTCGTGCTTTTAGATCTCTCAATGACCAGGATGATAACAACGCTTGTTACGATGATACGAGTAAAAAGAATAAAGGAGAAAGGCTACTCAAAAGCCGCCTGCAATCCAACGATTGACTGAGTAATATCCCAATACCTTCGTTTGCTCCTGCAACAGTTTCGCGCTCCCCCAAGGATTGGTCCGTGCATCGATTAATAACTTCGCACCAGCCATATCCTTCAGAATTATGCTCTCTTCTTCGGCCTCCTCGCGGTTGAACGACTGTGAGAATAGGTATCAGCCGCATGCCAAAGACTCAAGCTGAGGAATCTCACAGTAAAGAGTGAACTAATTTTGTTATTCACAAGATATCTCATCGTAGGAACCCAGGTGAAACCCTCTTCAGAAGCGCCAGAGTTGAACGCGATGGCTAAGTCGGGTTTGGATAGCTTGTTTCCAAGTCGCCACGCAAGCTCGTGGTACGTCCTGTGCAAAAAATCAATCAAAAACTCCAATGAAGAAAAGACGAACACACTCGGAGTAATGCTGGTGAAATCTCTTACGACCCTTTCGTCGACAAGCACTGGAGTGAAATGGTCGCAAATCTAATTCAGTTGGTTAGCAGACTTACAGACAAGTGTTCAATTCCATAACCGATTCGTGTGTTCTACTGAATAGCTGGGAAAGTTCCGGACCACAAAAAACAAGCTAAAATAATATTGAGTGTAATTCACCAAAAAAGACTTGTTGAACCTTCAGTGTCTTGACTTCGGGAAGGCGATGGAGAATCTCTTCAAATATCTGGCCACCCATGATTTCCTTCTCTGCGGGACCAAGGACCTGCAACGAGTCAGCTATGCCCGAGAGAAAGGGCTTAGCTCACATGAATCATAAGCGTATCCTGTCGAGTCCAATGATCAGACTTGTTGAGATTCTGCAAAGCCCAAAGAATCGTCATTGGCATGGACAGAGTTTCGGATGCAGCTCGAATCAATGGAGCGAGCGAAACAGTCGGTGGAACCCCAGCGGTTGTCGCAAGGTCCTCTGTGAATTCATCGTTCCAGTTCAAGTTGACGCTGGTGCCTTGAGATCCTCTAAGAGGAGTCCAAGAGAGCTTGGTACGCTGCGGTGCCAAGACAAAAGGACCATCCAGTGCAACGACATTTGAGAAATTGATATCGATCCGAAGCTCTTGATTGAGTTGACATTGAGTAAGATTGTCGTGTCCCTCGTCGCAAGGAAGCTCACGATGAGCCGCGTATGCCGCTTTTTCGTGCTCCGCAGAACAAAAGAATGTAAGTTTGCAATTGGGACAAGGGAACAAGCTCCGCGAGGATCCATTAGAGCTCATCGGGGCGGAGAGTATCGAACGATCCGTTTCAGCACTGAAGGATTCTGTTAGTGAATCTGAAGAACGAACATTGACAGACATACCAAGCAATGCAACGAGGCTGCATTGAAATCAAGTTTCGTTCCAGAACGTTGACGTTGCGTCCTAAAGCTTTCTCCAGCATGAAAATATCGCCAAGGATGCGTTGCATAGTTTGCCTGTTCAGTTCGGCGAGGTCGTTAGCGAGTGCAAAATTTGAAGATTGTAGGCTTGAGTCCAATCCCATAGCCTTGAACACTTTACAGAACTGTTTGTGCATTGCCCAGTCCGCCTTATCATCCAAATCAGGTCGAAAATCGCGATTCAAGGCGGGTATACCTTTTGGCATCCTAGTTTAAAATTGTTGTAAATGTTTATCTGGGATGGGAAGGATACTTGCTCCTTCCACAGTATGCAACTCGCCGACAACTAGCACATTTGAGAAGTCTGACGTCGTTTTCGGCCTCACGGAAGCATTTGAAACAGGCTTGTTGAAAATATGCTGTCAACGGCGGAATCCGTATGGACGCACTCATCGTGGTGATATCTTCGGTTTACCTGGATACTGTTTCCGACAGATGATATAAAAATTTGGATACCTCAAGCTCAAGTTGAGTGGCAGGGACAAGTGAAGAGGGTACAAACACAAACAAACTGCAACAAGCAACTCGGATTTCCGAGCCAGTAGGAAAGTAGGACTGGCTATATTATTTATTGATTCGAAGCAAATACCGGTTAACTCATGGGTAATCTTCAATCATCTGCGTCATATGAGTTTCAATGGTCTTAGTCCTATCCGTCCCGCAGTATCCGCCGGCGACTCTGAGTCGTAAGACATCATTTTGCTATTTCACAAATCACTTCAAGTACTACTTACATTCAACATTGGTTCATTTTAGATGCTAACAATATACATGGGGAGAGAGGGTGTGCGCTGAGAGCCTGAAATGCTTAAGCAGCCACAAGCTGTCTACCGCAGCATACGAATGCATAATAATCCAAAAGTGAAAGGTCAATTGAACCGGTAGAGAAGTGTCATGAAGAGGGGTCTGCAAACACTCAACAACATCTCTTCTTCCATTCATCAGGGAAAACCTGATTTGTCAGTTTGAATCAGGTTAATTCAGGTGAATGAAATTAATCCAAGTTGAATCCATGTACACACCAAGTTAGTCTAAGATGAATGAAGTTGAAGGCAACTTAATCCAAGTTGAAGTCATATACACACCAGGTTAATGTAAAATGAATGAAGGTCTGACATTGAAGGCCTGAGTTACTTTCATCAGTCAATTGGTATAAGTACCATACATGGAACATGTAGCCTAATACAATATACAATACATATGTCAATCATTGAACAGTTAACAAAGAAAGTAGAACATAACTCGAGCACATTGCTGCTAGTCCACTCTGAAGGGGCTGTTGGACCAAACTTTGGCAACAGGTGAGCACTTCATCAAACATTGGTAAGTGGAATAACACTACATAACCAGCTACCATCATGATGACAGGGTCTGCTTGTTGATCAAAGCCTTATGTGGAATGATGCAAGCTGGACATCTGTGGGGGAAAGTACTTGGTGGAACGTACCAGAAGGAAAGCTACACCAAATCATGGGCTGATCCATGCATCCACTTCAAGCCCAAAGGCGATGAGTACACACTCAGCAGGACATATGCAGATGATCTGAAGGGAGCGAGTAGCACAACAAAAGGGGCATTGAAGGCCAAGGGTGAGCTCAGAAAGCACTGGGAGCTCACCAATACTGACAACCTAAACCTCATGCAGCATGCTTGGGGTCACTGTCACTCAAGACAGAGAACTCAGGGATATTGTGCTCAGTTAATCAGCCTATGCTAAAAGCATTTAGCTAATTCAACCTGAACCCAGCACCAACTCCACTTGTTCTCAGTCTGCAGCTTAAACACATACCATACCCCCTTCCACCTGCTAAAATTGAGTTCATGGCAGACAAACCTTTCTGCTCACTGCTAGGAAGTGTCATGTGGGGGAAAGCCTCAACTCGACCAGATCTATTCTTTGCAGTCAGTTTCTTAGCTCGATTCCATATGAGAACTCAGACTTTTATGCTCATTGCAAGTGCTCAGGTATATATCTGTGGCTCGGGATGCATGCTTAATGTGCATTGAATGTGATAGGCTCACTGTAATCATTCAGACATTTGCGAGAAGGGTGAAAGCTTGATGGCTCTTTCAGTTTCTTCATGTTGTCTTCTCTGTGGGGCTTAGACACTTTTTCCTTCTGACATTCTGCAGCATAACTCACAAACTCAAATACACGGCACTTGTAATATATTGCAATTACCTCCATTGATCATTCATTGCAGCTGAGCTGCTGGAACTAGAACTAGAGCAACACTCTGTATGATTCAACATATTTGTTGCAATCTTCAATGGATCATAATCACAAATAGGATTCACTGTACAAGAAAGCAATCAATTGAGGGTGTTGCAAGTATGAGGTTTAACATCATGAGATCAAACACATTTCACTTTTCAACACAATGAAAAGTTTCATCAATGAGAATTGGTTTGTTGGAACCATAACAATGGCAACAAGGCTCCAACTGTAATGTATACATATACACTCAATGGAGTAAATATACGGTTACAGTTGTATACTGTGTATATACAGTATAAACTGTATACCTATACATTTGTATACAGTTGTCCCCGACTACTATCAGGTATCCGCATCTACAGCTGGTGGCCCATTGTGCCCGTGCTTCCTACACTTCTCAACTGGCAGATTCATCTCAAAAAGCCCGCTGCAAATCCAAGTCTTTGTCAGTAATGCTTGAGTAACTGTTTCGGCCTTCAGTGAGCTTCAGAGGTCAGTACAGATGTGGTGTGACTTTGAGAAGGTTCGTTCAACTGAAACACTGGTTCCTGGGATGGTAAGGTAATCCTGAGCCATGCACGCAATAGTGGGGAACCAAGGAGCAATTTTCTGGAAATGTCATTAACTGCATTATGGATTAACCCAAGATTAACCAGTGTTTAGGCATACCTCCCATGACTGTAAAGGATCCATTAGCCTCACAAGCCTCTCTTCATCTGACTGTAAACCAGATTCACCATGGAAGTCATCTATCTCTGCTTTGAGTTCTTCAGCAGGGGATGATGTCATTGCTGTAATTGCTGACATGGCATACTACAGCTGTTTTGATAATAATATACGCATTTCGTGCTTCAAAGTCCCTAACAACCGACATTGATATGCGACCACTAGCCGGGCCATAGCCCCGAAGCTAGCATCGGGTCACATCCTAAATAAGAAGTGTCTTCTGCGCACCACATGCCATCGTCGGTCCACATTCCAAAAGCAGTATCAACACTTCTTATTTGGATGTAGCCCGACGCTAGCTTCAGGGCTATCGCCTGGCTAATGGTTGCTGTGGTCACGTATCAATGTCGGTTGTTAGGGATTTTGAAGCACGAAATGCGTATATTATTATCAAAACAGCTGTAACCTTGCTTCTTAGCTGCCTTTTCAGCCTCAACAGCTGTCACATAGGTGTCAATTCCTTGCTTTTGATCCTGCATTGGTGGCTTGAATTTGCTGGGAGAATGTCATTAGGATCGGGCACATCCCTAGGCATGGTAGTGAAAAGTTTAATGGAGAGTTGGTTTACTCGGAGTCCAGCTATATAGCCAGCCACCAACTGTGCAGTATTACAAATCTGATACATCTGTCTCAATTTGGTGGCCGTATATGCCAGTACTGTTACCCTGGTACCTCCTGGTACCCAACTGTATAAACCATCTATATACTGTATATTTACTGTATGCCCATGTTTTCCCAGCAGACCCTATACATATATGGTTACAGTTACAGTTATAACCATACATATACAGTATATAGATGGTACAGGTGGAGCCTTAGGTCATACTAGTAGAAACAGCATATCACTTACTGTAATACAATGCTACTGTGATCTTTTCAGTTGTGGTGGGTTTGAGCTCAAAATTTCCTATTTAGGACATCACATGCTGGGAAATTTCCTTTTTAAGGGGGGGGAGGGGTCCCAGGTCTGCTGAAAATTCCAATTGTACCCTGTGTTGTTTATTGCAATCCTGCTACCCCCTTGGTTCCTCCGATACAAACTCAAACACCAGCTGTGTCAATACAAGACTAGAACAGTCAGTGCTTGGATGTACACATAGACAGAAATGGGTGACTATCCAGGAAACGTGATGCAACATCATCGAACGTGTCTGCAGATTAGATTCTAGATGTACAGTATCGTCCTCAGTGCTCACCGGTGACTTGTGGAAATCGGATGGAAAGGAATTAGTCTTGTGATTGTCTGAGTTCAAAACGACAGAAAGCGGGTAGAGATGCAAGAAGATATAGATTCGGGATGGTAAGCCTTATGGCTCACACAGTCCGGATCACAACCACTATTACCCTTTCCCAGTAATACACTCGGAGCCAGAAACATCACCTGATGCCACCGGTTTCCATCCAGCGCCAATGGAGACTGCTGTAGGTATCAATGGACTCCGATAGGCTTCTCAATCCCAATATAAACTAGTAGTTGCCAATAGAGTTAGGTACCCACAGATCCAGTCTGATCAAGCACCTTGTAACATACTGTACCATTTCGAGCAGTTCGGCAGGTCACGCGTCACAGTCAAAATAGTTTGCCGAAATTTCATGGCGGTTACAGGTCACATAGGGTTCCGCCGGATGGTTCAGATAGGTGGTCACACCTCTATATATCTTGCTTTTGAGCAGTAAACAATTATTGAATGTGATTTTGCGTCTCTATTGCTTTTTAGGCTGTCCAGCGATGCGCAATCAATCAATTTTTGTTTGACAGGCTTTCCCTGCTTAATATAGCGTCTGCTTCCCACATGACTGAGAAGCTACTGTTAACTATTTCAATGGTCGACGTCCACACTACTTGTATACTCTAATTATAATGGTACATTTATGCTGTGATTCTATTGATCTGCTGAAATTTTCGGCAGGTCACAGGCCCCAAGGCCATCTGCCGGGCACTCCAGTTCGGACAGCGTGTCACAGGTCACAGTGGCTGCCGAACTGCTCGAAATGGTACAGTACATTGGAATCCATGGATAGCCACACAGCCAATGGCTTCCAATAGCCTTCATACACATGCCAATGGAGGCCAATGTATATTTGCTGTCCAATGGATACCACCGGTGTCCAACAGAAGGCATCGGATGTGGATGTAAGAATTTCCTTTTTGAGTATGATCAATGAATCTACCTGGGCTGATCACAGTCATATCCAAAAAGAAATTACATCCACATCCAATGGTCTTTGTTGGACATCAATGGTATCCAAATGAACAATGGATTCCATTGGAATGTGTATGGAATCTGTGCTGACCTAAATTCCAATGGATTCCATTGTACATTTGATGTGCATTGGATACCATCGGTGTCCAGCAAAAAGCATTGGATGTGGATGTAAGTATCTCCTTCTTGGATGTGACTGTGGTCAGTGCTTCAGCTTCCAGGGTATGAAACAGAGCTTATAGATTTATTTTGAAGGTATGAATGGTCAGAAAATAGGGGGAAATATTTGTTTGAGCTATTAACCACATTTAAGGCTATCCAGCCTATCCTAGTCATGTTCTCCATCAGCAATAACCTCACTCTCCACTAAATCCCAGAAGTCCTCTGTCAATTCTCTTCCCTTTGAAGTGATTCATTCCTCAACTATCTCCTTGTAGAGCAAAAACAAAACATGAATAAAAAAGTCGAAATTTGTTGCTGTCATCTGTCGGAGCTGTGATTCAAAGCCATTCAACCAAGAATTGAATTGCTCTGCTGTTTCTGTATTAAAGGCTTGTGTTGAATGAATGTTGCCATTGTCATCTGCTGTTGTCAATATCAGATCAGGTTGTGATCCATTGGTAGGGGCTGGATTACACCACAGACGGCACAATAAATCATTGGCCTGATGTCCAATATAGTGCAGTGCCACTGCCAGGCATCAACAATGAATTTAGTCGAGGTGAGCCAGGGACTCTGTGGGTTCTGGGTAACAATGTGCCGAAGGAGATCACAAGCACGATCATAGACAAGAAAACTAGGGCGCTTGTGTGGAAATCGGCTCCAGATCTTGTCTATAATACTAAGGACTTGGGGAACACTTTCAGATCGATAGGATTTGCCCCAACCAACAGGAATACCACAAGCCCATTGGACTGTTTGAATGCAGTAAACTGATTTTGAGCGGAAAGTGTGAACAACCTGATCACCAGGTGTCTCACCTAATGCAGGCAGGTTGCGATTGATCTGAAGGGGGGTTTGAGGTGGAATCGGAGTTAGGTTTTCAGGATCAGCAGCCTGTGCCTGCTGTTGACGACGTATGACTCTTTGGACACCTGGGAAAGACAAACGACTGAATCGAGCAAGATATCGTCTGTACCACTCTACATGGGAGGCATTGTCACAAGTAGGTGAGAACTTGACTGTTGGGCGACCACAGGGGATGATTCCACACACAGTCCAAATGATCTTTGCAGAACCGTCCATTTTTATAGATGACTAGCTCACCATTGCACAAATCAAGGGCACATTTCTTATCAATTACATACCGTAGTAAGTATGGTAAAAACTAGAAGTCAGAAGACTCACTCGATGACCAAATGCTTTCCCATCCATCACACCTAGTCGAACGTATCCCCGAGGCTCACCAACAATTGCTTGCTGGGGTATATACGCAGGAATTTCAGCTGGCAGTGCCTGCGGCTGAACATCAGCCTCCTGTTTGCATGTTCTAATCAGTATATTGATAGCATATAAATGGTCTTACCTGGTCTCGCACCACTTCCAAAGGAATTTCGGCGATTCCGTTGGGCTCATTACCTAGTCGAGCATTCTCACGAGTGAGATCTGAAGTGTACCGCTTGGGGTGAGTGCAATCCAAGCATCCGTGATACATGGCTGATGCTAGATAACCCCCATCCTTCCCCACTGCATTGGGCACCGATTCAGTAAGCTCTTGAGAACTCGGATGAGCAGCACAAGAGAATGTTGAATCCAAAGAATGCGCCATCAATAACCGACGTGAGAAGTGCTCCAGAAATAGTCTTTGTGATTGACGATAGGTTAATTTCCGATGTGAAGCAGTGAGTGGGAGCGATTCATTGATCCAATCCGCAAAGTTGGACCATCTAGCATGAAATCGCATCAAAGCCTTCTCTTGGGCAATTGCAATGCGACGGTCCACCCATATTCCGTGTTTTGATACTCTGTATACATCTGTATCAAAATCGAAGCGTTCTCTCCGATCACCATGGCCATCTCGATATGTAATCTTATCTGGGTAGTACTCCGCTTTGCAGCTTGGACAATGTGCAGTGAGAAGAGTGGCTTGACGCCACTGGAGGGTTCTGTCAAGTAGCCAGACATTCTCTGCCTTTTCCCGTCGTCTGAGAGCTTGAGCACCAGCCTGTTGCTGGCCGTTATTATTATATTACATGTATGACGGTATGAGATTTGCTTCTGCGATGGCCTGCTAACGGTATTAGTAGGGAAACCAAACTTCGTGGATCCACAAGGCTGCGACTTGCGGACCTCCGTTGGAAGTCAGGTTGAGACTAGGGACACCGGGCTAATGGCTGGTATTCTGAATGGAGATGGACACCACTGCATCATGACTGATTATAGTACCGCAGCTGCCAAAGTTGAAAGGGTGCATCTGATCCTACATGCCGTGCTTCTCAGGCTCAGGCTCCACTCTAGCCTTGCCTTTATCGATTCGTGGTGTCGTAGGTTCTACTTCTTCGGGTACACTCCATCCACTACAGGAGGAGGAAAGGTTACGGAAGTGGGAGTGGGAGTCGCGAGTGCACCCAACGGCAACGTGAACATCGACTTTCCCCTCACTACTGGAACAGGCATCGTCTTCTCGACCCACTTCACCAACTCTCCCAGCTCGTCACGAAGCACGAGAAGCTCCTCCAACGGAATTGAAGGTGCAGGCGCGGGATCCTCGGTGATGTTTTGGATCACCCGTCTCAGTTCTTCCCAGATGGACGTTGCTCTCAGAAACTCGTCCTCTAGAATCACCAGTTTCGTTTTTTTTGATGGTGAAGGACTCTTCGCCAACTTTCTTCAATCATCCCCACACTCTTCTTCTGCGTCGGTACAGACTGAGGTAGTATCGACGTTCTCCCAATTAACATCGAACACCAGATCCCACAACCTATAGCAGAGGGAAGGGGAGGAGTGTCTGAGGAAGGTGTACTCACCACGCTACTCTCCTCTCTTCGCAATAGCGACAAGTTCAGTTTCCAAATGTAGGTGTTGAGTATCTCTCGACATACCCTGGCGCATACCTCGTCTCCAACTGGGACATTGACATTGAGACACCGCATCATCGCATTACCCTTCAGCCCTCCAGAGAGCACCACTAAATCGAGGCCAGGGTTGGTGGTAAGGTCGAGATGGAGGACACGAGGTGATTCAGGGAGAAATCCAGCGAGAGAGATTGCCCCTTGAGAGGATAGACCTGTCGAGGAGAGGAAGCGATGTTTGGAGGATCCGTTTAGGGGGAAAACCCTCTAACGTGCGTCCACAGCATGGGTTCATCAAGCGTTTCTAATGTCATATTGTATTTCTAGTAATCATCGGTAAACAAAGAGAACAGAGAGAAAAGGACCTACCAACGCTTCACCCAGTCCCACCAGACCCTGAATATCAATTTTATTTTCGAGTTAAGGACTTCGAGCGTTCGGTTTCATTTTAGGACTTGCGAGAGGTGCCCCAACCCGGTTCTAAGATCATTCTCTTTGAGATCTAGCGTTCTGAGGGAATCTAAACAGGGTGGAGAGTCGAGAGCGCAAACTTGGAAGAGAAGAGCTGCGGAAGGACAGGTACGATCGTTGGTTCTGGGTCCAGGTTGCGAAGGATGAGTGGATGTTGTGGAAGAAGGTGGAGGAGTACTGTATCTCGCTGTAATACCACCTTGAGACGAATATAGGATAGTACCATATGCTGTCACCGGTATAGTAGCAGCACATACGGAGTATAGGTAGTTTGCATTCCTGGGTGTTCTGGCGGGGGCAGCAATGCATTTCGATTCCCTGATGGAGGAGCGGTCCCGGAGAGCAAGGAAGACATGTGGGGGTCATTGGTACTGGCATTTGGTGTTGGTGACGCTGGCAATGCGGAAGTAGGGACAATGAGGGCGGGAATTATGTCTGACCAATCAAAACACACTAACGCGATTACCACCGCTGCGCTGGACGAGTTGCTTCTATAACAGTCATTAGTCAACAAAGAGACAAGGAGAATGAAAAAGCCTACTTGTTGTACCGCAAACTAAGGTTTACAAGTTCGCTCTTCAATTTTTAGAGCCAACACTTCCAGCTTCCAGACTTGGCACTGGAAGCATCAGCGAGTCTAGCATGAGTGATTGCAAGCCGTGTTCTCCCAATTTAGGTAGTCCGTCAACGATGCATGTATTCCATGCCTTTTCGTTCAAAGCCTAAGGCTCTTGCATAAATCGAGGAATTTGAGTGACTTGCTCTCATGCACGAATGCGAGACCATCCGCCACGTTTTGCCTTTAGGTTTAGTGTTTCCCTCGAGTGAAAGGTGGATGAGTGAATTCAGAAAAGTAAGACATGGAGAATGGGTTTGAGAGACGGGACTGTGTGCTGAGTATACGACAACGTCAGGCGACGAAGGCCCATCCGATAGGATGTTTAAGAGTAAGAGGGGAGCTGTAACTTCCAGCGGGGGGAGAGGGAGGGGGAGACGAGGAGACCTGAGAGGGTCGAGGTACATGGAGAAGCATCAAAAGTTGACTAGACTGCGAACACGATGAGCACTTTTATAATGATTCGGTTGACCACATTATCTGCGCCACAAATTGCCTGTAAAGGATTTCCACCTTCAACATTTCTGCTTCAATGCTTGACTGTATCAAAGAAAGCAATGGCGCTCTTCTAACTATCTCCATCGCCTTTCTTTCTCGCGTTCCTCAATGACGTGTTTCTCTTCCTTAAGCATCTGCGTACCGGCGGTCAAGGGGGTGTCACGTGTAAAATTCCGGATATAGGGATGGTCGGTCGGTCGGTCGATCGGGCCCTTAAAAATTTTTGGGAGGTCACATTTTTCCAGTCTTGAATAGCCATATTGAGCCTATATGGTCAATGTAAGTACTATTTGGGTCATTATATGAGTCCACAAGCCTGGGAAACTCTCTAGATTCAGCTGAACACAAATGGAATGGTGACATGCCCAGACTGCCATACACCAATCAATATCAGAGCCGTGGGATCACATAAGAATAGCACATAATGTAGTGCAAATGGGACAAGAAAGAGACCTGAAGTAGTACTATATAATGCTTCTAATATATCTCTATGCTAATTGACCCATAATATTGGACTGTGTGGACGTACAATCCTCGTCACTGGTATGGATCAGGCACAATTTCCTTTTTAGGCGTGGAAGGTCACGTGTCGGTCGGTCGGTCGAACCTTGGGGCTCTTAAATGAGAATGTAACGGTATATCCGAAAATTCTTTTGTGACACCCCCTTGCCGGCGGTGGCGCACTTGAGATGGTGCAAACAATTACAATCTCAGGCAGGATGAATTGTGCTCTGTTCAATGGTGTCTCCTGGGAAACCTGTCCAACAGACAGGCAGCACACAGCCCGGTTGCAGCCCAGCCGTGATTTTAGTGGTCCATCGAGAACCTAGCGACCAACTAGCGATTGTTCCTTCGTCGTTGAAGAAGCAAGAACAGTACCTACGACTGACGGAAGGTGGGGCCTGGTGAAGACGACCCCGATACTTACTTGCGATACATCGCTAGCTGGCTGGTTTTATGGAGACCAGAGAAGAGAGTGTTTCAACGAATAAGAATGCTGAGTTAGACCCAGACTACAATATCAGTGTCTGCTACGGAAACATTGAGCTGCAAGACACAACATAACTTGCATTTAATCCTATACTATCTCCCTGAGGTCTGGTACAGATAAAATCTGCAGATGAGATGCTATTGAGAGAAGCCACATTATCTCTTGAATTTGGGCAACGCTCTCCGCAGTTTGGCGGTCTGCATCTTCTGTTGTTAACACCCAGTGAGAATTTATCGGGGAGGAGCCAACTCCCACCAACAGTAGTCGACATATTTCTGAAAACCAGCTGTAGCCAAT
>QLOY01016020.1:0-19767 GCA_003313965.1 Megacollybia marginata
ATAACGAGCACTTCCATTTCCAGCGCAGTCAGCCTGCCTCACACCGTGAGGTTCCTTTTCATCGTATAGCCACTCTATTGGGATACTGTGTAAGAGATTTGTGATCTTTCCTAAGTTGTTGACCATAGTTGTTGTCATGCATCTAGTTGCATCCATATTCAGAAAGATTTTTAGGGAGATGTTCCCTAGTGTCCCTTTGTGTGCCCATTGACCAATATTTTTCAGCTTCAGATCGGACGCTTTGACAGACCTCAGGGTGTTTCCATCAATTCCTTGACTTCAATCCTCTGGTGCATATGCCTTTGTGATCATGATGCAATGTGATATGGCAACTTTGCCCCTGGTTATGTACAAATAATCTGTTTTGATGAGTTGCAGGTCTTTGGTTTGCATCAACATCAGCTTTTGAGCATTTATCCATGTGTGGTACTTTCCCTTTAAGGTGGGATGTCTTGCTATGGTGTGGTCTGGCAAGCAGACTGATGCATCTGTTCAAGGAGCATGTCCAATCAGATAATGTGATTCTGGCCATGGTGCAGTATGCATGGATATGGTGATTTAGATCTCTCCTGAGCCCATCCATGCATATTCCAGTGCTGATACAAGCCAATGAAGGAAATCCAAATCCGTGTTTTTGCACTGGGGTTGTCAGAATGCTGATATTGGGATAGAATGGCATTCTGAGTTGTGCTTCATCAGTCTCCTGTCCAAAATTTCAGCATCCTCTTGTTTTATTGGTTGAAGGGTAAGTAGGGCATGACATTTTGAAATTATATTTTGGATGATGATTTTTCAGATTAGGGTAATTGGGTTTCTTTTGACCAACATTGGGAAGACAAAGTTGTTGATAACAGATTTGATTGAGCCTGTGGATTGTCGATCCTTGTCCTCAGAAACTCCAGTTTGTTTGTTACAAGAGGGACTCTGTGAGTAGTGATTGTATTTGGATTGCCTGTCTCTGAGGTATCAACCAAGTGCATTTCAACTGTCTCATCCATTTCTGTTTCTGGTTGTAAGGAATACTGTCTTGCTCTGTTGGGTCATCCATCCATAGACAAACTGAAACTTCTCCATGGCTTCTAAGCAATTGTAGAGTCTTTGCAAAGATGTAAGAGTCATCAGTTGCTTCCATCATCCCTAGTCTCAATTTGCAGGAGTCGTCGGGTAAGTGCAGATCATCTGCCATAGCTGTTTCTGTGGTTATCACAATCATGTCAGGATCATCTTCCAGGAGGTCGTTGAGATAATGATGACCAAGACTGGTGGTAAGGGTGGATTTCAGCGGTGACAGAGGGCCCCCTTGCTTTGTTATTCCTGACACAGTTACAGGTTTAGTTGTTGCATGAGCCATCTTTATAAAGATCCTATTATTCAGCTGTGCTGCTCTGTCAAATTTGGCTATTGATTCTGGGAGACCATAAGCCAACACAGCATCATACAGATCTTGTGGGGATAGGTAATCAAAACCTTTCATCTGATCCCTTTTGATTGCAAAAACTGGTTGTTTGCAATGGTAAGCCCAGCATTTTATTAGCTGGTTATATCCATAGTCTGAACATCCTTCTGTGTTGTGACTTGCATGTCCAGTAGAATCTTGACCTCTGATAAGTACTCTGTGAGTAGGAAATTGAGCCAGGCCACAGGCAGGTTTGCAATCAAATTTGACAGCATGATCCCATGCCAGTTAATGAGGTCTGTTTATGATCAATAGCATGGGTACAAATGTCTTCCCAGATGACAGGGACTTAGTGGACCCCCTCTCAGTGTGTACAGAACCAAAATTGAGTCTTCCCATCCAGCTCCCTTGCTAACTTCGATCTAAGTGCATAGAGTTTCTTCTATGTGGTTCTCCTTTCCATCCTAAGACACTCTGTCACTAATATTTGCTGTTGTCAAGCTTTTCTCATCAGTTTCTCTAGAGTGACCACAGATGTGTAGGAAGGCTGACAGCAATTTCCCCATTATATTCTTGATGCTCTGCCTATCGATCTGATGTAACCCAGCAGACTTTGCATTTTGGGACTTGAGATCTTGTGTTGTGAAGTATCCTTAGAGAAAGTCTTCACTCAACCAAATACTTGTACAGCTGTAAACAACATCACTGCAGTAAGGCCATCATACAGCTGCAAGAAACTTTCATCATCCATGACTTGAAGGTGAAGTAGCCCTTCTTCTCAGACCATTTCATTGATCTTACTCCTGAAAGTTTTGTGTTTTCCTTTATCAGCTCAATGTGGGTAGCTGTTATGATTCCCCACTTTAGCACTCAATCACATGCCCAATCAGGACCCTATTTCATTTTCACATTCATATCACCTTATCTTTCATTTCCCTTATCCTCTATCACTTAAATTAAACTTCTGATAGCTTATTGCAGACATGTGGCATAGATAGCTTATCTTTTCCCCTATCTCTATCATTTGTCTACAAAGATAACCACTTAGTATTTAAGCCAATAGTTGGTTGTTGTATTCTTTAGTTTTGGTATTATAAAATTTACCAAGTCTTTGAGTGGCCTGATAAGCTCTCATTTTGCTCATCACCTTACAAAATACCTCATGAACCTCACTTGACTCAGTTGAACAGGCTTGCAAGCTTCTAGCTCATCAAACTATGAAATCATCCATTTCATACTTACCATCTACCTCATCCTCGCTGATACAACCGATTTTTGGCTAAGGCTATAAATCGCTCTTTCATTACTCTACATAAGTCTATGCCTTGATATATGCTTTCTAGGAATTACTTGCTATAGCTTACGCTGCAGTTAAAGCTATGTGTTAGAGATCTAGAAAACAGGATCAATGAGTCATGGTTAGCTATCACCTGAGATACAGTTAACTAATGAATCGGCTAGACTCTATGAGGTATTGCTAGAGGGTTTACTTAGTAAAAGAACGGATATCATTCGAATCTGAGCTATCTAGGAGAAGTCTAGAAAATTTGACTATTTAGAAAAGCCAATGATAGTATACAACAAAAGTCGACTGGTTAAGGATCGGCTTGGGGAAGTTAGAAAGCTCTGCGACTCGAATGCAGTCAGACTTGGAAAGAGTCTAGGAGTTGGTCTAGTCTAGAACTGGAGCTCGGGACTATGTTGATCAGGTCAGCGCCACTGATCTAGAAATTATGATCAAGGATTGAAAATGTTGGAGTCATCATGACCTTAGGATTGATCTCTTTGTCAGATGATCAAGGGCCTGGAAAGGTCTACACTGTCATATCTAGGAGTATCAGAAAGGTTCGGAAAATCGGATAGGACCCAGGAAGGAAGAATATGATCGAGGGACCATAGGAAAGAGTCATCAACAGTCGAGAGCGTTCGGATAAGCCTTCTGTCGTCTCCTATGAGTCAGAATCAGCTTAGGAAGAAAGCTTGGAAGCATTTCATCTATTCTAGTATTTACTTGGCATTTGTATAAAAGGGCTCAAAGTTCTAGTAGTTAGATAAGTGATTTGCTACCTGTTGTACTTTGGGTTCTGTACTCGGATATCTATTGTTATCAGTGTTTGTGCTATCCTTCGTGTGATTTGAGACTTGATTTGAGGAATCGTCTTGGAATTGCATACATCTTGACTTGGATTTGTCTTTTGGTTGACATTTGTGTTCGACTTTGTGATTGTCCATTTGTGAAACCTTGTGATATACGTTCCCGGCCTCTATCATACACCCTCAGTATCTAAACACACTTCTGGTCTATAGGAAATATGTTTGTCGCATTTTCTAGAAAATCAGTACAACTTGAAATAAAAGCCTTCTATTGATATAGAAACCTCATAAAGCTCTCCTTCCAACCTCACAAAAACTCGGAATATCAAAGTGGTTGTGCATATATTAGAAGTGTCTTGTTGTCCACAGTGCTCTGTGTGGATTTGCAGGCTTTCTAGATATATCAGTCTCGCCCCGTGCACTCACACGTTCCTCATCATCGCCTCCTCAAAAGCTTTTATCTCTGTCTTGAATGACACCATCACATCAACCAACACCTACACATACAACAACAGCACTACATTGGAGAAACTTGTTTGTGAACTCTCATCATCTTACTTGGAAGTACCATTGGCTAGTGGGAAGTTCCCATATAAGACAGATGATAGTAAGCAAGCCAAGAAAACTGGTTTTGAATTGCTAACAGCTTTAAGTGGTGTATGTACACACAGAAGCTGATTGGCAATGAAAACTCTGAAACAATCAAATACTTTGACAACATCACCAAATCCAAATTGACTCCAACTTCACACTGTATCTCAATATCCATTAATGAGTCAATGAGTTAATCAAAAGATTCTCAACCCTGTTTGACTACACACCAGGAACATCAGCCAGATCTATTACACTCATATTTTCACACAGGACTGGATTAGTAGACAAAAGACACACACCAGCATTGAAAAGGAACCTCACAGTGTGAGGTGGGCTGACTGCACTGGAATGGAAGTGCTTGAAATGGGCTGATGCTGACACCAACTCACACTAACACACACACACACACACACTGCAAGCACTAAATCCAACACCCAAACACCTCTTTAGGGTATTCCTTTTGAGTTTGGAGACTAGAGAAATAAACTACTAAAACTTGAAACTTCTATAAAAGTCTCAAAGTCCCATGGGGCATTAACTATAGACTAAGCGAAGTTCTCCTGACTACAGAAGACTCTCCCAATCACTGGCTATCTACAGGTGACTTGAAACAAGTCAAAAAGAGCGAATTAAGCTCTGAGCGGGGCTACTTGATTAAGCAGCAAAAGGCAGTTTCCCTTTAAGGTACTACTGAGTGAGAAGGAGAAGGTTCCCTTAAGGTACTGATCTCAGAGACAAGAGATTATTGGTTTAAACAGTTCTGCTGTATAGGGACAAGTTTCTAAGAACTCCGCAGGCAACTTTTCTTCAACTGTGTACTTAGAGTTTTTATAGTCTGAAGCACAATGTATTCTCTACTGGGTCTCTATGTTCTACTTTATCCTAGCTAACTACTGGCCTTTTATACAGTTCCGCTGAGTCTAATTTTAACTACTTTCAACTACAATTGCTCAGCTGTGAGTCAGCTGGTGATTTAGAAATGACTCAACTCTATTGAATCTGAGTCAGAGGCATATGATCACGAAGGATCCATGTGGTGTGTTGAGTCTGGGCAAGTTTCAATGAGCCCGTCCTCCCCAGGTTTTCTCTAGTATCTCTCTAAATGTCTCCACTGAGGGTCGTATGCTCTAGCAAAGGTCTCTAGCTTTCCAGCAATGTAAATAAGTCACTTATTATGTGTTTACCTCACATGAGGATCTGCGATGTCGATCTTTACAACTATCTGAACTCAGCTAACCTACTCAGATGTTTCAACACGGATCCCTCCCATGCTTCCGCTGGGTCTCTCTAAGTACGTCTGTAGACTAGTTGATATTCTCTATATGGTGTATTCTCTCTCTAGGTGAATCTAGGTGGTAGTTTCATAAGTCTGCAAGCCATGTCTCTCGATCAGGTGTACCATTCTTAGCATACTGCCGCAGGCGCTTGTATTAGCTTTGAGTCAGATACAATAAGGCAGTACTATCAAGTACTATCTCATTCGTCTCAACTCTGGTCTATATTTGGTCTATATGAGTGTTCAGCAGGCCTATTAGTCCCTGCTGCACTATGGAACGCTTCCAGCAGATGGTTGTACCTCCACGGGAGTCTTTCCCATGTGTATTTAGAGGAGAATCGAAAGATTTCAGGCCTGGGATGAAAACCAGCCTATCAGCATTGCTACTGAAACTGACCCAGAAATCAAGGAATACAAAGACACAAGCACTAATACTAACCCCATAGACTACACCTCACATATCCCTTTAGCAACCTTCATCAATGTTAAGAAACGACTTGACGAAATCTCACATTGACAGTGGGGACATCTGTACAGAGACATCAGGGTCAATACTGACAACAATAAGACAGACAGCAGAATTAACACAGACATAAGCTTCAGATTCAACCTAACAGCATGGTCAGAATCATATCAGTCAGAAGAAGGCCAACTCCTTACAGTGGAGTTAGAATCAATCAATCACATCAGCACTACAAAGACATCAGAACAGTGCAGCAAATGCAAACAACAGGACAACAAAGAGATGCCCAGGCAATCTCTCAGAGTGAAGAGAATCTAGTAGCTCAAGCACAATTGGAAGACTGGTTTACTACCAGTTGTCAACAGAATAGCACAGACAATAAAGACTTATTGAAAACTTGGAACATCTGCAGGAGCAGCATCAAATACGATGAAGAACTTCTTCCTACAATACATGAACTTCACAATTACCAACTCATAACAGATGAAGAAAAAGACATTCTTTACCACATCCACATCAGAGAATGTGCCTGCTCCCATACACCATACTCACTTGAAATAACAATCCAGACTTTGTACGGGACCCTCAGAGAAAATAGCTCACTCTACAATGTCCACTCTGATCCAACTAGCCCATGTGCAGACAGCAATTTCAGCTCCACTTGATCTAAGCTGGTACATCAATAATATATATGGAACAGGACATTTTGTAACACCAAAATAAGAGGACAGAACATATCACATATATTGCAACATGTACATTGGACAGAGATTCAGTATAACCCTGAAAGAAAACATTTCAAACCAAGAGACATTATTATCACAACAGATTTAATTGAACAAGCAACAGAGGAATATCAATTCCTTAACACCTTTGCAGATGATCCTGAAAATGTTCCGATATCATTTGAAAAAAGCTTCTTCACACCACCTGAATCACCAGAACCCAAAACACCATGAGCTGCACTCAAAAAACTATCACCAGAACCATTACCTGAACTTCTGATTATTAAAAAAAACTCACAGAACCTTCCACAACATTGATCCTTACAACCCATAAAGTCTTCTTTATGCTGAGTTCATTTCTAAGATGACCAATATTGACACCACCATGCCTTCAACTTCAACCCAAAACACACTATGAAACCCCCATATTACTTCCCAAACAGAGATCACCCTGATGCACGTGTCCTATGGGAGTTAACCCTGTATGTCTCTTGCAGGATGGAAGGAACCCATTTTGTCTGTGTCCTGGGACTGTCACTCAGCTCGGCAATCTATGAGATCCATAGGGAAGTACAGGAACCTTCAGCAATAGGGGAGGTAATAAAAATATTTGAGTCAACAACAGGATTCATGGGTACCATAACAAAACCAAGAGAAGGAGGAAGTAACATAGTCATAGATGGGATTCCTAAGGAATCAAACCCTGACACAAATTCAACAGCCACAACAACCAGTTCAATTAATTCAAAAATCAAAATAGCCAAGCCACCCAGATTTATGGGTGATAAAAAGAATTGGGAAGGATTCCTTCTAGCAATCAAAACATACCTCATGGCATATGCTGATGAGTTCAAAAACAACAAAGAAAAAATCTGGTTTGTCATCTCATACTTAGGCACAGAAGATGGATCGTCATGTGTTGCCTCAGATTGGCTCAGAAACTGGAAGGAAGACAACTTTTACCTTGGAACTCTACTCACAAAAGATTACGACAAGTTCATCACAGAACCTTCAAGGACCCAAACCTGAAAATCAATGCTGCCAATGAACTTCAGCAGCTCAGACAAGGAAAAGATTCCTTAATGGAATACTTTACCAAGTTCAAGCTCAAAGCCACTACAGCAGGATATTGTCAGCTGGACAATGTCCTCATCAACCTTCTCAAGAACCAGGTATGATGTGAAATCACTACAGAAATATACAGAGGATGCATACCCATTCCCAACAATACAAAAGGGTGAAACAAAGATCGTACAACATAGAGATGGTGCTTGAAGAAGAGAAATCGAGATTCAACACCTTCCACACCAGAAGACCAATACCACCTTGACAAACTCCACACACATCACAACAATCTAATAACACCTCTTCAGAACACCACACACCAGCATGCACATATGGAGGACAAGGACAACCCATGGATGTTGACATAGGATAAACCAAATGATTACTCCAGTGTTGACACTGTGAAAAAATGGGTTATCACCTTTCAAAAAATTGCAAAGGTGAATGTCCACATTGTCACAACAAGCACCCAGGATGATGGTGTAATCTTAAACTGCCACCCTGTCGACCCTTCACTACACACATCTTGGAATTTTTGGACTTCACTAATATCATGGAGGAAGGGAAAGAACAGTTGAAGAAAGCAGTGGGTTTTTAAATGGGAGCAAAGAGGACATGACTTTGTCATCCCCTGGTCAGGACTCTTATGCACACATTTCTTGTCAGACATGCCCTGAGGCATTGTACAATAGGAATATGTCTTTCACCTGCAAAAGAGTCCAGTGTCAAAACAAAAACAAACACCAAATGGAATACAATGATCAAAGAAGTCAAAGACAAAGAATCCACTCTTCCTTCTTCCAGTCACTTCCAGGAACAACCATGATCAGAACAAAAGATGCCAGAACCCTTTTCATTGTTATGGGTTCTGTCATGATTATGAGATCTAGCCACCAAGGCAGGAATAGGGACATTAAAACAATGGGTACACAACCAAAAACAACAAGAAGTAGACAAATACCTCATCAAACAGTTGCCAAGCATCCCCACCAATGAAGCCTTGGACTGGCTGGAAGATCTCCATGAAATCAAGCAATTTGTGTTCAGAACCACAAAAACAGATCAGGAGTTGAATATCCAGATTGAACTTCAAGATCTAGAAAAGGGAACCAAGTACCAAACACAAGCACTTCTTAACAGTGGTTGCATGGGCAGTTGTATCACTCAATGATTTGCAAAAGAAAAGAAACTGTCCCTGCACAAATGGGAACATCCCATCTCCACATACAATACAGATGGCACTGAAAACAACAATGGGAAAATCACACATTACATGGAGATGAGAATGACCATAGGAGGTCATTCTGAAATCAGAAAATTTGCAGTTACCAACTTAGGGTGATCAGATGTGTTCTTAGGACACAAATGGTTAAACTTCCACAACCCTGAGGTTGACTGGACCACTGGATCATTACACTTCACGAGATGCCCCACTATGTGTGGATACACAGAAATGGACATGGAAGATGTAGAAGATGGAGATAGGATCTGGACCACCTTGCAACATTCAAAGGAATAAGGCCTTCATGCAAGCTCATCAGTCCATCTCCAATGCATTAGTGGAAGAGTTTGAGAAAAACAAAAAGACAGATCCTATTCCAGAACAATACAAAGGATTTGAAGAAGTTTTCAAGAAAACTGAGTTCAATACCCTATCACCAAATCAACCTTGGGACCACACAATAGAGTTAAAACCAGGATCAGAGCCAACAGGATGTAAAGTATATCCACTGAACCTGGATGAACAGAAAGAACTTGATGTGTTCCTTTAAGAACATGAGTCTACATACCAGATGGATTTAACCATCAAAATCTCCTATGGCCTCACCCTTCTTTTTTGTCAAGAAAAAAGATGAAAGACTAAGGCCTGTACAGGATTATTGGAAGCTCAATGATATGACCATCAAAAACTGATATCCTCTTCCCCTTATTCAAGAGCTTGTGAATAAGCTGAAAGGCACCAAATATTTCACAAAGCTCAATGTATGATGGGGATATAACAACATGCAGATCAAAGAAGGAGATGAATGGAAGGCAGCATTCCTCACAAATCAAGGGTTATTCGAACCCCTAGTAATGTTCTTTAGACTCACCAATTTGCCCACACGATGATGAATGAACTTCTATGAGACCTGATCAACACCGGAAAGGTTCTTGTGTACATCAACAACATTCTCATTTTCACTGACAACCTAGACAAACACTGCAAGCTCATTAGTCAGGTCCTATCCATACTAAGCACCAACAAACTTTATTTAAAACCAGAAAAATGCGAATTTGAAAAACAACAAATAGAATTTTTAGGACTAATCATAAGGTTGAGATGCACCCAATTAAAGTCAGTGGCATTCAGAAGTGGCTGACACCTAACAACAAAAAGGAACTGCAGCAGTTCCTAGGGTTCTGCAATTTCTATAGGAGGTTTGTAAAAGACTACAGCAAAATTGCCAAACCCATGACACAGCTAACTGGAAACAATGCATGGAAATGGGAAGCAGAACAACAAACAGCTTTTGACACACTGAAAAGAACCATCATGACAGCCCCTTGTTTTTGCATACTGGAAGATGAAGGACAGTTTAGGATAGAAGCAGACATATCAGAAGGAGCAATTGGTGCAGTAATCTCACAAAAGATAGAGGGCAAGTGGCATCCAGTTGCCTTTCATTCCAAAGCGCTCTCACCCACAGAACAAAACCATGAGATCTATGATAAGGAAATGTTCACCATCATGACAGCACTAGAAGAATGGAGACATTTATTATTGGGAGCCAGACAAACCTTTGAGATCTGGACAGATCATCAAAATTTACAATACTTCTGACAACCTAATTGCATTGGGTTACAATTAGCAGATTATGACTATACAATACACCACAAACTGGAAAAACAGAACCAACAGGCAGATCTATTATCCAGAAGACTGGACCATGACATGGGGCAAAAGGATAACAAAAATGTTGTCATGCTAGCACCCATGACCTTTAGGGTGTTAGAGGCAGTTGTAATCTATGATCCACCAGAGTACTTGCCAGAGCTAAAGGATCCACTGCAAAAATTAGATCCTTCAGCCAAACAAGCTCTAGAAGGCAAGGACAAGAAATGGAAAGAATCAGATGGATTAATCTTCTACAACAACCACCCAAGAATCACAAACTACACAAATGAATCATCCAAGACCACCACAATAATCCACTAGCTGGACACCCTGGGAGGTACAAGACTCAGAAACTCATCCAGCAAAACTATTGGTGGCCTCAGATGCAAAAATGATTTGCTGATATGTTGACAGATGCATTAAATGCTAAGAAGACAAGATCAATCAACAACCATTACATGCCCCTCTAAATCCTCATGATATACCCAAACAACCATGGTGAAAAGTCACAGCAGACATGATCAGACCACTCCCAGAATCCAATGGTTTTAATGTGATTGAAGTCTTCACAGACACATACAGTCATTGCATACATGTGGAACCTACACACATGGAACTTAGTGCTGAAGGATTTGCCAATCTCATGCAAGATAGAATGATCCAATATCACAGTCTACTAGAAATCTTAATTTTGGACCAAGGACCTCAGACAGTAGCCAAAGCATGGGATCAAATATGCAAACAACTCAGTATTAAACATCATTTATCTACAGGTTACCATCCGGAAACTGAGGGACAAAGGGCAAACCAAGAAGTAGAAGCATATCTTCACTTATTTGTCAACTATTTACAGGACAACTGGAGCGAATGGTCTGCCATCATGGAATTCAGCTACAACAATCAGGTTCATTCCATGACAAAACAATCACCTTTCTTTGTTGACCATGGTTATCACCCTTACACCAGAACAGAGTTACAAAGAGATCAAGTACCCTCAGCTACCAAATGGGTTAAACAACTCTCTAATGCAAGACAAGAAGCAGAGGCTGCCCTAGCATTAGCAAAGGCAGCTATGAAACAACAGTTTGACAAATATCGCTCTGCATTGAGAGAGTACAAACCTGGAGACCTAGTATGGCTGGAGGGAACAAACATTAAAACTCAACAACCTGCCAAAAAACTAGACCATTTATGACATGGACCCTTTGTAATCATAGAAAAAGTGGGACAAGCAGCATATTGGCTCAAACTATCACAGAATCCCACTTGGCAACAAAAACACAATGTATTCAATGAGAAGCTACTCAAACCCTTCACAGAACTCTCCTTTGACATACAACTAAAAGATATACCACCACCACTTGATCTAGTCAAAAACAAAGAAGAGTTTGAAGTCAAAGCCATCCTGGATAGTCACAAAAAGGGATGATATCTTGAATATTTAGTCAACTGGAAAGGTTATTCGGATGCAGAAAACTCCTGGAAACCACATGGAAATATACAACATGCTGAAGAAGAAGTGGATAATTTCCACAAAAAATACCCTGACAAACTGAAACCTACCTCTCTCAATCAAGGAATCATCATCACTTCCAATTGAACAATTCTTAATTCCTTCAAACCTATGTTCAAATTCACAACACCATCATGGGGACCATGATCTTAAAGGGGGGTAATGTTATGATTCCCTGCTTTAGCGCTCAATCACGTGCCCAATCAGGACCCTATTTCATTTTCACATTCATATCACCTTATCTTTCATTTCCCTTATCCTCTATCACTTAAATTAAACTTCTGATAGCTTATCTTTTTCCCTTCTTATCTTTTCCCCTATCTCTATCATTTGTCTACAAGATAACCACTTAGTATTTAAGCCAATAGTTAGTCATTGTATTCTTTAGTCTTGGTATTATAAGATTTACTGAGTCTTTGAGTGGCCTGATAAGCTCTCATTTTGCTCATCACCTTACAGTAGCAAATCCATGGAGTTGGTGGTTTCATGTGTTTAGGTGAGTTGAAACATGCTTTAGCACCATTGACATGCAGTATGAAGCTGGCCAGAATCGGTCTGTGATTGGTTGCCAGTATCCAGTGTGGGGTCCTTGCATCCAGTGTCCTCACTTGACCCTCCATTAACAGCCTCTTAGAAACTACAACATGATCAATTATGGAGCCTCCTTCTACATTGTCTCTTCAGGCTTTGCACATCCAGTCCACAAATCAATCATGTTCAGGGTTTAACAACCACAGACTGACAGCATCACTACTGGTAATGAACTGATTAAGAATCATTTGAGCCAAGTCTCCTCCTGTATTTTGTTCGATTGCATCAATTGACACATTCAAGTTGCCAGCAAGAGACCATGAATGCTGTGTATTCATTACCAGTTTCAAAAGTTCTGGCCAAAACCTGTCACAGTTTTCTGCACCTGGGTCCCAAGGGGCATATACTGCAAAGACATGGTGACTGAACATGGAACCATCCATTGAAGTAAGAGCCAGGTCAGCTGCCAGTACTCTGCCTTTTAAAACTGAATCATCAATCTGTACTTTCTGGATTATCTGTATGTCTTTGTGGATTCTGAGCACACACCCCCATTTGTACAGGTGTCTATGGGTGCATTTGACTGCAGGCTCCTCCATTATCTTGTACTCATCAAAGGGCAGTTTGCTTGAGACTTTGACATTTGTCTTGCTCTTATTCAATACAAATACTGTGGGTTTCAGGGAAGTAATTGATGCTCTAATGTGATTCATTTTCAGACTGTTACACAAACTGTTTGCATTGAGTGAGTAAGTGGTGAATACACTTGATGTGCTAGCCAATGTGAGCATTTTGGTGATCAAAATATGTCCAAGAAGAAATGTTAGCATTGTACTAGGTACATGCTTTTTGATACATTGTGATTTACATGGGCAGACAAGATGCATTGCACAGTTTTGGTTTTTTAATGGATGCAAGATGATCTGTAGGAGCATTTACACCAATATGATTATATGCAACAGCAGTAGTATTTATAAGTTGTCTTCATCCATGTCATCCTTGTTGTTCTCAGCCAAGTGTCACCTATTTGATGGGTGCTTGTCCTCATGATCTTGAGAATCAGGAACTACATCATCTTTTGCCTCAGCCACCTTGCAAGTACATTTGACAGGTTTGGTGAGTCTTTTCAGAGTGACAGTGATGAGACCAGAGGTCTGTGATTGAGAGGATTGTGAGGATTGTGAGGCTGCTACTGGTGCAAGAGTTTTAGTGATGGGAGCACTAATCAG
Organism: Megacollybia marginata; assembly: GCA_003313965.1. NCBI lineage: Eukaryota > Fungi > Basidiomycota > Agaricomycetes > Agaricales > Porotheleaceae > Megacollybia > Megacollybia marginata. The sequence continues at coordinate 13,765 of QLOY01016020.1, forward strand.
GCATGGAGTAGGGATGTTTGATGTTTGGGGAAGTGCAATAAGACTGGAATTTTCAAGATTGCCCATCTCCTCCTCTCTCACATGCATAATCAATTTTACCTTCATAGCATGGGTCCTGACCCTTGGAGCCTTGGCAGTTGCATTCCATCTCAAGGAGTTTTGTACAGAGGCTCGAGTGGGAGTTTTTGAGTTTGGTTAGTCTTGTGTGACAATCCAGGAGACAATGTGTGTCAATCATACCCACACTGATGTTCTCAACAGTTTTACCCAAGGAGTCCACCAACTTCTGGATGATTTGCATGGTCTTTGCTTGGTCCATGATCATGCCTACAACTTTGTCTTGATTTTAGTGACTTAATGGGTAAGTTCTCCAACAACCTTATCCATTTGAGCTGCCATGGCCCTGATGAGTTGCTTGCTGGATGAGTTATGTGGGGATAGTGAGTTGAAAGTATACAGAAGCATGGGGGGTTTGAGCACTGTATACATGTCAGAGAAGTGTTGTTGAAAGCTTTGGACAAATTTCATGATCTTTGTAGTGGCAGCCCACATTGACATCAAGAAAACATAGCCTGACAATGACCAATCAGATGTCATGGTTGCAAGACAAGAGTTTACAAGCTGAACCCCTTCCTGCTCATCACAATGTGATTCAACCCATTCCTCCAGCTCTTGGGCTATGGTATCCTCAAATTGGTCAGAGCCAGCAATTATCATCTCAAATGCATCCTCTACTTTAATATAGTGAGTGTGGAAGAGGTTGATGCTTGTGGATTTAGAGATTTTGGAGATAACATGGCCATGATTGTACCATGCATCAACATCATTCAGGTAATATAGCTGCTTGCATTCTTATAAAGGCATGGAAAACACAAATGTTCTCATTGGTTTTGAAATGATTGGATGCGATCTCAGCTAAGCAGTCTCCATATTGCTTGTCTGTTTCATTTTTCTTTCTGGCACCTACTTGGCTGACATCTCTAAGTCCTAACCACATATGTTTGTCTATTCCATCCTTTGCCAGAGCCCACACCACTTTCCATGACTCCAATGTAGGATTTACCATGATGAATTCTCTTAGTGCTTCCAGCCAGCTGAGCATGAGATTGCATCAGGGTTCTCTGTTTTGGCTGGGAGGAATACTGGCATGCAGCGAGACATAGCAGATGCTGGGATGTTTAACATCTCTGTGACTGTCAATGTAGGGGTGGATTTCAACTGGAAAGGAACACATTTCGGGTTTTTGTAGGAGGATTGTTTCAATGGCAGCCTTGACATTTATGACCACATTAATATCTTCTCTGTTAGTAGCCGAGAATGCACCATGTACTATCAGCTTATTACCCGAGTTTGTCTGATTTGGGCTTATAAGCACCAAAGCAATACCACCCAGAGATGCAGTTAGTGGAGTGCATCTAACCTGAGTGACAAAAGCAGGGGGAGGAGTAGCTGGGACATTCTGATGAGTTGAAAGGTGTACAAATTGCACAAATGACAGTTGAAAATTTTTCTTTTGTTTGTACACACAAACAAAGACTCAGTGCTTTGGATTTTGGGAAATTGGCTGCATGTTAGGCAAGTGCAGTATTCAAATATACAGTAATATGTATCTTATGAGATGGTTCACAGTAGAAATTGCAGTTTAGCATCTTCTGCAGACAGTTTCAGGCTTTTTGCCCAGATTGGTGATGGTATTTGTTGTTGTTGTTATTGTTCCCTAAACCTAGGATAGCCCAGACTGCCATGACAATGCCAGGATTTAAAAAAAAATTCCTAATGTTAATTCAGAACAATAAGACTCCCAGTCTTTGAGGAGTCCCAGTTCCACTATTATAATATAAACCAGCTATGCTATAACTCCTGTAAGAACAATAGCTGACTTTATTCTTACAGGGTCTCATTGCTACACAAATAATCCACAGTAGTTATAAATTTTGACTCTTGTAAGATAATCCAGCCAGCCATACTATTCCTGCCACTCTTGAAATCAACATACTTACAGCAAAGATATGTCTGAGTCACCTTTGAGTCTGTGGCAATGTCTATAAGGTAGTAGAGTAACAACCTGGACATTCTGTAATACATGTCTGCCAGTATTCTATCTGATTGGCAAATCAAATGCTGATTATCTGCTGATCACTTCCAGTCTTTGGGACAAATTATTATTAAATCACTTTTCTATAGCCTGATATTATTAAATGGATTTGAACCAACCTATCAGCCAATCAAGCTTCTGAGGCCCTGAAACATCACATTAGAACAATCAATTATGTTCAGCTTGCACATGTAGCCTGCCAACAGTTTTATATTAACTCCTGATCCAGTTTGCACATCAGGCCCTTAATTCACAAGCATCAGGAGGTGAATTCAGATGTCAGCACAATCAGACTCAATCCATCCATTTAGAGCTGTTGCATCATAAGGGACAGGAAAAAACAAAGGAGCACATACCCACCTTACAGCAGATTAGGGGTGTTCAAGCATTCACTTATTTGGCTACTTATGTTTTCACTGATTCTCTACTTATTGACATTCTCCTTATCCTCAGGCTCTCTAACAAGTTTGAATAAGGGGAACATCAATAAGTAGAGAATAAGTGAAAAAAGAAGTAGCCAAGTGAATGCTTTCATTTGTCAGGGGGTGTTTGGCTGGTCACCCAACTAATTGAAGTTGCTATTCAGCTTCTCCAGCTCTTTACAGATAGATTAGCCCACTTATACTGTATCAAAGCCATTCAGGAGCCTAGATTGTAGCCTAGATCATTCATCCAGGTAGCTATTAAGAACTACAGGATTGAATATAACTACATTACTTGGAACTCACAACATTGTGCTGGGGTACAACACTAGAAGTTCTCAACACCCAGAATTACAAGCCATATCAGATATGTTCAAGTTGAGACTCCGCACCTGCTGAGAGGACCACTTGTTTCAGTCCTTCCAGTCTCTGTAATTGGGCAGAGTGTTCACCTTTATCCAAAATGAGGTTATGCAGTTCCTGCTGAGTGGACAAGTGATAATGTGTTCAATCTGGCTCCATCTTCTTAGTTAGTCAGTTTATTGCTCTTTTCAAAATAGAATGGACAACTGCCTTTTTGAGAATTGTGTTTTTTTTTAGAAGCAGTCACTTTTTGCTTGTACCTCAGTCATGACTCCATGGATTTCAATGAAAATTACATATACTTCCTTGTAAGACCAAGCTGCAGATGCCCATAGCAAAGAAATCACAAAATCCAACCTCAAAAAAATCAACCTCAGCCTGGCTGTTTGCAGTCATATCTCAGTCAAAACAGGTCATGCAAGGATGCAGTAAGTTAGTAATATGTTTTATATTACATTGCTCAGGTGCACAGCTATATTAGAGAGCTGTGAGAGCTGTACTTCAGACAATACAAACAGATATCCTGAAATCAACCATCACATGACTTTGCTTGATGTTCATTCATTGCTGTGTTACACTTTCTGTATGTATTATACTACTCCAAGCACTACCCTTGCATCTCATCAATGTTACTCAGAGTCTCTATAGCCCTTCAGCTTGTCCCCAAGTGCTGCTGTCTCCTTCCAGTGATTGAAAAGGGCTGGTAGACAGGCCAAATTTTACATGCTTGAGTTTTGGAGTTTTTTTGCTATGAGCATCTGCAGCTTGGTCTTACAAGTAACTATATGTAATTTTTATCAAAATCCATGGAGTCCTGACTGAGGTACAAGCAAAAAGTGACTGCTGCTAAAAAAACACAATTCTCAAAAAGGCAGTTGTCCATTCTATTTTGAAAAGAGCAATAATATATTTCAACATCCTGTATCAGTAGGTTGTTAGTTTCAAACTCAAGCTTGAGACCTGATCAGACTAATCATCAATCAGATTCATTAAAGTTACAGCCACATAGTCATGCAGCTGGGTTGTCACTTCATCTGGACCAGTAACATGGATTAAACATCAAAATCTTGTCATGACTCATAGAATAACAATGCAGTATCTCACAAAACACTGGAATCTACTTCAACTCAAAATTAAGAGATTAGTGGCGGTCAGAGTAGCCGGTTTTGATCGGTTCTGTCATTCATTTCTAGGTCGGTTCTGGTGCCGGTTCTGACGCTCAAACCGTCCAAAACCGTCATCAACTTTGACCGCCCCGTTTCATAACGACAGTTCTGCCAGTCGCTTCAGTGCAATGATAGTGTTGTCGTGTATTTCCTATTTAGGTATGCAAACCATCCGCCATCCTCAATCAGGAAATTGCCGCCACAAGCCCGCCCCCAGTCTTTTTTATAGTCGGGAACTTTGATTCATCAGTCATGTTTGAAAAAAGTGAATTGACTAGAAAAAACCATATTTTAGGTCCTCAAAGAAGGAGTTGTGCTCTGGTGGCTGAGTAGACAGCAGTGGATAGCTTAGACATAAACACAGATAAACTGTATAGGATTACATAACTCTTAAGTCACACTCTGAATTCTCCAAAAACGTCAACAAAACGGTTCTGTCGGTTTCTGAGAACCGACACAGAATCGTCGAACCGGCTCCAGAGTCGGTTCGACGTTTCTCGACGTTTCTGACGTTTCTGACGTTTCTGACATAACTTGGACATAACCGACGGTTTTCGGTTTTGACAGAACCGAGTGCAAAACCGACTGGCAAAACCGACTGAAACCGGCTACTCTGACCGCCACTATTATCAACAGAATTGCTGAATTCTTCGTGTTGAGCCCTATTATTCGAAACCGACTCCGAGGCATGCCACCGTGTTTGTTTCAAGCCTAAGTAAGTCTCTTTGGCTCATAAGAGCACTCGGAAAGGCCCTAAGAGGATTCGGATTTCAAACCTGTAAGCCGTGACACGCCTACGTACTCGATACGTACTCGGTACAAGATTTGGTATATCAGCTTCCGTGGCACTGCTTCGGCTTCTCCTGATCGACTGCTCCCGCTACTCATTGCTCAATAAGATGATCTGTCTGACTCGGGAGAAGCGGGCACAGGTCACGGTACAACTTACGAGAAATGTTAAGACGAGTTCCGTTACTATTTCGATACGACAGATCTTCTGCTCACAGGCCTGTGATTACTTCTCACTTTGACAGATAGATTTATAGACACATGTGGCCGCGGTCCTAGAAATAGAAAGAATGATAAGTCCCTTCCTTGCCACGCAGGCTGTTATCGACAAGTGCCCTAATGTAGTCTGATCTTGATCTGATACATTCCAATTGCTGTCCATATCTCTGACGGCCTGTAATGGATATATTGATAGGATCAGATATAGTGCATTGATGTGAGTTGGTCTGGCATGAGCTGATATGAGCTGACGTTTTCAAGTTGTCAGATGGATCTTGGACTAGCATCAGGGCGTTTTCCACTGGATCTGCTATCCGTAACTGATTGACAAGAGTCACTGCCGCAGCAACAAGGTGGTAAAACGGCCAATGCCATAGACTCGAATATAAGGCAGTCGGTGACCTCATCCGTGAGTACTTCACATCCTCGATGGTCCAAGCGCTTTACACCGATTTCACCAAGCTTCTGAATGAGGAATTCGCTCCAGTGATCGCATATATTGCATTGCTCAATGATAATGTTTTCTAGACCTTAAGAGTCCAATCATTGCGGCTCCTATGTTCCACGCTTCGACCCCAGCCCTGGCGGTCGCAGTCTCGAGATTTGGTGGACTCGGCATGATTGGCGCAGGTGAAAGCCTCGGATCAGGACCTAACAGAAACTGAAACGATGGCAGGACTTTTTACCGGCCCAGAACTCCGCCGAGAGTTGCAAGCCATTCGAGCCAAGCTCAATGTTCCTCATGGCCATCCAGTTCCTACAGGAGTAGGGTTTGTTACATGGCTTCTTGATCGAACCGAAGATACTGAGGACCCGCGACTTCCTGTGGTGCTGGAGGAGATGCCAGTTGCAGTATGGTTCGCCTTTGGTCATGGGGATAGCACAGGCAAACACATCGACACGGTTCGAGAGTACGATGCAAAAAGGGAGCACAAGACAAAGATATTCG
>QLOY01016021.1:0-11158 GCA_003313965.1 Megacollybia marginata
GGTCTTAGAGGCCTTAAACACGAAATTGTACGGGATATCCGTGACAAATAAGTTGGATGCCCCTTGGACATTAGACTCATATGCCAACTTTCATGTCTTTCAAGTTGAGAAGGTATAGCATTATATTACTCATCTGGCAGATAGTACGACCAATTTAGGTTGACTGTTCTATCAATTACTGCCCACTGCGACTCTTGAGGACTGACTCTTCCTATGAGACATTGAATGGTAGTGATGTCTACCACTTCAAAACGACCCATTTTAGAATAGTAGAGCATTCCTCTTGAATTTGTGGAGTCAATTTGGCATCGGTGTATTCCTGCAAGTATGAGTGTTTGCTGCGATGAAAGACCTAGAGTATGGGCTGGTTGGATAGGAACAACAAATATATGCTTGAGTTGGCCATAGAAGGATTGTCATACCAATTCTGGTTCACGATGTCGCATATTGGCATGCTTGTCAACATACATATCATACTGCCGTGATTCAGTCAACTGGCAACGCAAGGCACAAACACAAAAAAAAAACCTTCACATATGTTGCATCTTGCTGATCCTCTGTGTCTCGGCCCAACTCTGAGGCATTAATGTTGTCACCGCCATTGATGATGCGAAGCTTCGCCCATTGCTGAATGGCACCTTGGGGAATATGTGGTCGGACTATGTCTTTGGACTTGTTAAATCGTGTTGCTAGACAAACCAGAATCTTGTCAAACCACATGGCCGGGATTGAAGAAGAAGGTCGACTGGGTGGAAGGAGTACACAATAGGGGTCTAAAAAAATTTAAGTCTTTGACTGGCTAGAAGTTCAATCGCTTACAGTCAGGATGTGAGAACTGTGCTATCCCAGTCCCCTTGGGAGGTGGTTTAAGAGAAAGCTCTTCTTCGAGGTTGTACAGGAGTTTGATTTGGCTGAGCTGTGATGCATTAGTAATCCAGTTATCAATATTCGCAAAGGGATAACGGCGACTCTTGATGCAAGGTTGAAGGCGCCCACAAAACCGTTCAGTTGGAAAAGCCCAGCATGTCCATACAGGTCCGATCTCCTCAATGCTATCAGGAATGTGAAGGAGTGCATGTATAGTGAGGGGGCAGGCAGCCAGACGTTCAGGCAGATACTGATAATACAGCCTAGAGAAACCATTAATTTTTTTTTCCCCCAAAAAAAAAAAACCTACTTCTCATACTCTTGTACCCAGCCAGCAAAACCAGTTCGCAACTTTGCTATGTCTGCTCAAGTGATCTCAAACTGCAAACAGATGTGTACCAGGTTTACAAGCTTGATGAAATGGTCATAATAGACCTTCTTGCGGAACTGATTCACTAACAGAACTGGTGCAAGGTACAACATCCAAAATGACCACGTATCGGCTGTAGTCGCCTGTTTGTCATCAGCCACATTAGGAGGTCACCAAATGCGGATGGAATTGTAGAGCCAGAATTTGATGTACTTTTGCCAACAGCTGGCCAGACACCTGGATTCAGTTCATACTGGCCAGAACCTTCATCAAGATCCTTGAAATCACTGGTCCAGTGAAGAATCAGGAGCTTCAATATGTTCTCGAAAATAAGGTGCATGAAGTCATAGGGGAAAGACATCTTGAACGAGATGGATGGCAACTTGGAAAATATTGAGGTTCCATTGATATCATATTTTTTTGCGAGTGTGTCTGAGGCTGTTGACCCATCAGCCAAATCTATCTCCCTGGCTTGTGATCGGATCTCTTCATCAGTCCGGCATGGGAGGCTAAGTGGATCATATCGTTTAACAGCATGCTCATCAGAGATGACCGCCGGATGTGAAGAGCGATCAAGAGGAACATAGTGGGCTGTTGACCGGGTCTGATTGGGAACACGTAAAGCTCGGATGTTGCACATGTGGCAGGGAGACAGACCATTGTGGCCTTTCATGCGCATCACCATTGAAACAGCGGGAATGTCACCAAAAATGAAGAGGAGATAAGCATAAAGGGTGAAGCTCTCCCTAGTCACAATGTCAAATGCAGAGACACCGACAGCGAGTTTGTACAAATCCTCTATCAGTGGCCATGCAAATGAGTTGAAATCCTTCGGTTTTTTGGGACCGGGAATAACACCCACACATAGAATGTATGTGAAATGAAAACATAGCTTGGGTGGTAAGTTATAAACATAGATTAGCAGTGGCCAGCAAGTTTTGGAGCGGCGGCGGAATGGAGCAAATCCGTCAGTCAACAAGCCAAGTGCAATATCTCGTGGAAACTGGAAGAATCTATGCGGGTACTGTTTCTCATTGAGAACAACATACTCCTGGCACAAGCGCTGATAGTGGGCTCCATCCATGATGTCCTTGACTTTGTCTACCTCTGGTTGAAAGGTGGCACGATACATCATTTTTTCGACCATTGACTGATTCCGGTACATGGCAACCAGACGCGGAATGAGAGGAACGTAAGTGAAGCGTTTTCATGGGCATTTTCCATCAGCTCGATAATGTTTTTCTCCACAATAAGGGCATTCGGAAAGGTCTGCATGGGGTCCCACAAAGCAGCAACAGGAGTTGATGCAGCAATGATAGGGGACTGGTTTGAACTGTGCCAGAAATTCTGCACGGGCTTTTGTAACCTTCCAACTTGCAACATTAGACTCAGGGAACGCATATGCTAACTTGCCAAAGGTGGCATCAGTGAGGTGTTCATCAACTTTTAATGCAAAGTGACGAAGCAATGCCACCTCATCATCAGACAGTTCCTGAGCTGCACCAGTGAGATCAAAGAAAGTATAAAGCTTGAAGCTTACCCATATCAGCAATATCCTGCATAAATGTCTGATTCATCTTATCCTCCAAGTGAACTCCATCCAGAAAATCATATGCCTCGTCTGCATCCGAGTCCAACTCGGCATCCCATTGCTCACTTTCTACAATGTCATCCTCATTTGTATCATTTACTTCAGGATGCTTTTCCAGCAGTGTGACATCGTCTTCATCTTCCTCTGTGTATTCTTCAAGACGTGTGCGATAGGGATGGGAGGTGACATCTGACAAAATCACTGGTTGGGTGTCTACTGGGTCAAAGACAAAGGGTTCGCCAACGTCCACCAGTGACGATTGATTGTGAGGTTCATCTGCATCAAATTGCGACTGGCTCGATGCCAGTGGCTCCCTAGTGCTTGCGAACTCAATGGGAGACTGCATAGAAGTGGAAGGACTTCATCAGGAAAAACCCTTTTTAACTTGGATGCCTCAAGGTTGACCTGGATCAACCTATGTCAACCTTGGTCAGTCCCAGGTTTAAGTCTCAATTTTCAGGTCAGCCAGGTCAACCTAAGTCATGTCTAGGTTAGCCCAAGTCAACTCAGGTCAGCCCAGGTCATGTCTAGGTTAGTCCCAGATCAGCTCAGGTTGACTTAGGTTGACTCAGGTTTACTCAAGTTTGCCAGGTTTGCCAGGTCAAAAAGGGTTTTTCCTGATGTTCCAGGCTGAGATTCCACATCAGAATCCTGCAAATCTTGCGCCGCCATGGACATCATCTCTTGAGGTGCAGTGGAAGCGCTGGAACCAAGATCGACAGGAACTTGATAACTTCCCTCCAGGTGCGGACGCATGGGTGGAGTTTCAGGAGCCATCTGCTCAGCATGATGCCTACGCTGCTGCCGGAGACTGATGACTTTATTACAGCCACAGTTACAGAGGCTTTTTGCATTGTTAGCCAATTCATATTTGGTGCGCTTGTTCAGGCGATTGCTTTTGGTGATGGGAACGGGCTGACACTTAGGCATGGTATAGTGTAAAATACTGGATTGCAACTGAGTACAATATACTAAATTCAGGGTCATAAGTCACCGTAAACCTCAGAAAGGAAAAACTTACAATAGGGAGTATTAACAGGCGGTGATAGATCCAGTATTGGATGTAGATAAATCACTAGACCAGTTAGTATAATAAAATAAAGCCCAAAGGATGGCACCAGTACTGAGATACACATTATAAGGCCTGATAGCCGTGCATAGAGTTTAGGAGGAGTGGCGATGCACGCACATGATCACTTAAAAATCAACAAATCATTATAAACAAGTTCAACTTTACCTCCTACCTTGTTATCGTTGGCCATCGACACGCAATTCTATACTGGATCACAATCAATATGGCTCCGGAACGTTCTGAATCCGTCAACAAGACCACCCGGAAGAATGCTGCCAATCAGACCCAAAAAACCTCACAATCGAAGGGAGCCAACAGCAAGAAACCCAAGAAGGCCAATAAGGAAAACAATCCGCAACTGGCGCCAGCACATCAAGAAACAGACGTGAACATGGAGGAATTCGAGAAAATGAAAGGTGTGTTGCAATTGGTGATCAACAGTCAACAGCCTGCTCACCCTATATATTGTGCAGCTGAGCTCGAGGAACTTAGATGGAAGGCAGCAGCTCCTGCAGCACAGACCCCAAATCACATTGAAAAGCCCAAAGAGATCATTGTATTGCCCAAGCCCAAAGGTAGCGCAGGTGACGGCAAGAATGGATTTAATCTTCAAGAAGCCATGGGACTGGCGGACAAGGACGAGGAGTACAAGGCAATTCTGGTGAGTGTACAAGCAGAGCCAAACGTGGCCCCGAGTGAGACGTTTTGTAAACGTGGCCGCATTACCTCCCTTCTTGACCCTTTTGGTTGCTGATGTGCTGATGTCTGTCTTCCCAGGCTACAGTTCGCTGGAACTGTGCTCGTGCTAGTGTGGACTTCAACAAGTCCTATAAGGCTCAAGAACCTAGCATCAAAGCAGGTGTTCTAACAGCGGTTTGCATTTCCCTGCAGATCAACATTTCACTGATTTGATGGGCAAACACGCAAGGCACATCCATACATGTGCCGTGAACGCTTCCCTGGAGACTGGCCCACGCTTGAAATGATGTGCCAGTTCATCAGCAACCACCGCAAGCACGAGAAGAAGAAGAACAAAAAACGCACTGCTAGCAATGGGGGTCAAGATGCTGATCCAGAGACCGACACGGATGGCCTGGGTCACGATATGGATTTGCTTCGCAATGTTGAGGATGATGATTTGGAGAATGATGGAGACGAAGATGGAAGCAACTGAGTAGATGGATAACGAGGGATGTGAGAGTCGTCCCTTTAACCGACTGTACTGGTGAAATTATCTATTTGTGTAACCTGCTTAAATCCACCCACTATTCTATCGAAATTCACTGTCAAAGAAGGTGATCATTGTACTATGTCTTCACCCGAAAATCGCCCGAAGACCCGGTTCTATTTCAACCCTCTAATCACCTGGTTGGGATGCTGGGTGATGTTCACCCATTTTCGTTCCATTTTAAACAGGGTGAAAGCAGACATTTTCCAGGTGATTTTAACTCGAACATTACCTGGATATGACCCACATTTAACTAACAGGTGTTCACCCTGTTAGAGGGTGAACTCCATTTGCTTCACTCGATATCGGGCTGAATTTTACTCTGATTTCACTTGAAGTACGGGTGAACAATTGAGTGACAATCACCCTGCCGAGGTCTCATAGTGTAGGATATGGTCATCACAAAATTAATGTAAATAGCCCCGGAAAATAACCTAATCTTTCTCACACTGCGAAACCCAAGGCTGGCGGACAGGGTATAGTCAAGCATTTAGGTGCTCTAGTGCATGTCTGACCATGCTGAAAAAAATGTTTTTAGGCAGTATAGTCCCTATTCATTATTTCTGATACATTCAACAGCCTTGTCTTCCATGGCATTTGCACGGACGGGAGCAAAGACGTAACCGGATCATACCAATTCGGGGCTATTTACAGTAACTTTGTGATGACCCATATCCTAGCAACACGACCGACCTCACGAACGAACTAATTGACAGTCCCCAAGACTTGAACAAGTTGTGGTTCATTCTTTATTCAGCGATTTCTGAATGATTGCGATGCTACACGTTGGTGGAAGCAGGCTACTACAGTCGAATCTCTGTCAGAAGAACTTGAGAAGAACCTTGATGGAACAGGTTTCATCCGGATGACGCCGAATGTATAAAAGAGCTGCCCAAGTCCGTGCTCTTTAGCGAGCGGGTCTCACTCTTACTTTCATCATGATTGCACAATTTTCTACTTTTCTTCTTTTTGCCTTTGTCGTCACTGCGTTGCCGATGCTTGAGTGAGTACATCTATCTGCTCATGGCTGGCTAAAGCTTATTGATTCTCTAATTCTCAAGACATAGGGCAGGCAATAATGATCCTTCGTTCGTACATCTTTCAAGTGGCACGTATATGTCTGATTTTTGGCAGGTCCACTCCCTGGGCCTGGTTGTTTGCACCGACACTGTATCGTTTGCGATGCTGACAATCCTACAGGGCAGGACAGAATGATGACTACGGGTTACAAGGCGATCCTAGTGCTTTCAGTGCTCCTCGTCAAACTCACTATGCTCCTCCTCCAGCTTATGGACATCCTGGTTGGTAATCTGTTTCACAACCCTCCACACGCTGACACTGGTTACGCAGCTGCGGCGTCTAACTACCACCCCTTTGATGCTAGTGCGTACTTAAATTCAATGTAAGAGTATTCTCTCAATCTCTGTGTGTAGTGTATAGTACACAACAGCAACAGCAACAGCAACAGTATGGGTCCGGATCGTTCGCGTCAGGACAAGTTCCTGGTGCATCAGGTTCCAGTACATATATTATGCATTCTAACCTCCGTTCTCAGGCTCAGGAAGTCATGGCTTGTATACTGGTACATGATAAATCTTAACGTCTCAGTATCCTTAATTCTCTATAGTGCCACCCAGTCACGGTGTGTACTTTAATTCAATGTCAGAGTATTCTCTAATTCTTTGTAGCAGCGTACAGTACTCCTTCGGATCAAAGTCACTCTTCTCTGGCTTATGGACTTGGACATACTGGCCCTGGTTATGCAGCACTGGCATCTAACTCTGGTGCATACTTTAATTCAATGTAAGAGCATTGTCTAAATCTATGTAGGGTACAACAGTCTGGATCGTTAGGACAAGTTCATGGTGCACCTCATGCTTCAAGTTCTGGTACGTATATTATGCATTCTGTCCAGTTCTTGACTTCCGTTCTCAGCATCAGGAAGTGCTGCTTATACTGGTAGGTGATAAATTTCAACGTCTCAGTATCCTTAATTCTCTATAGGCCTGCCCAGTTCATATGCTCCCGGTACTAATATCGTGCACGCACTTTGTTCGATTCCTGACCTTCATTCTCAGTGCCTGGCCCTTCTGGCCCTCCTGGTGGTCCTTGTAAGTACTCGAAATGTACTTTCATTAATTGCTGAAAACCACAGCGAATGCTCTCTCGATTAGCGGAACTCGTGGGTTCAAATAGCAATTGGTGTTTGCTCAGTGTTAACCCATTCAACAGAACTGCATCAGCTTGTATGTAGTTTGGGTTGTGGGAAGTCATTTACAAAGAGCCAGGCAAAAGCTGTAAGTGGCTGCAGTACTTCCTCTGTTGTCTCCCATATGTTGTCTTTGACTAGGACCATGAACATCGCCGATGCACTTCAAGCACACCCTATGTAGGCCTACTTAGCCTACATAAAACATATGCAATGTGTGGGCTAATAAGCCCCTATACCATGGTCATAGACCATGTTTGGTCAGACCAATGTTAGAGTGATTCTGGTCAGACCAATGTTAGAGTCCTCTTGGTCAGACCAATGTTAGAGTCCTCTTGGTCAGACCAGTGTTAGAGTCAGTTTGGTCAGACCAATGTTAGAGTGATTCTGGTCAGACCAATGTTAGAGTCCTCTTGGTCAGACCAGTGTTAGAGTCAGTTTGGTCAGACCAATGTTAGAGTCATTTTGGTTGGACCACTCAATACAATTCAAATAAAAAACAAACAATCTACTATTCTACTTTACGCCTCTTTCCAACATGAGATTCTTTGTTTTCCACCTCATCCCATCCTCTCTTGCTGCTACCTGGCCCCATATACCCCTCTTTCCACTTCAAGTTCCTATAGAAATACTCATCTTTGAAAACCCCCATGGAAGCTGTTGCATCAGCCAAGGACTTTTCATACCAACTCAATTCCGCTGTTCGTGCTGCAGCCTTTTCTTGAGCAACTCTCCATTCAGCTGCCTGCTCCACATTTGTAAAATCGACTTCGGTTTCATCAATTTCAGCCAAATCTCGCTCTTCTAAGGTCAAGGAAACTGTCAGGCATCCACTAGAACCACATCTTACATAATATAACCTGCTGCCTTTGGGGACTCCATCATGAACCTAGCATGCCTCCAGGACGATAACTGAAGAGATCTTGCACTTAGAGGACACTCTGAGTGGTAGAAGTGGGAGAAAAGACTAATATCAAGACTAAGGGAATACATCAATAGTACCCCTACTTATATACACAGCTATAGATAAGCATCCTGACTAATAGATATGGACGGAGCATAAGAGAAGACAATAGGAATGAATGATATATGAAAAGAAGAAAGGTAAGCCTGAAAGATAAGAGAACCAAGACAATGGATAGATACTACTAATGGAGATAGAGAGAGATATAGATATGAAATGATGAGAAAGACTGACTAAATGGAGACAATGTGGAAATAGAAGATAGGAGATAGGAATAAGCCGAGATATAGTGGAAATAAGATGGAAAATGAATACAAATGAAAAGGAAATGAAAAAGAAATGAAAAAGAAACTAAGGGGTAAATTCTGTTCATAACATTACCCCCTCATCAGGCTTCATCGTCCCGATGAAGTATAGGGAAAATGCAAGTAGACTTGTTCATCAGCAATTTCTCCTGGTGGTTGGTATATAGATAGTGAACCAGGCATATTGACTTGGAATGTGTATGGCTGGTGCGTTACTGTTGAAGAGGGCAGAGGGTTTGTTGATATGTATGGATGATATAGATCCACTTGTTCATTAATGACCCTTCCTCCCTTCCATGGTAATAGAGTTGACATGTCCATGGTTGGACCATTTTCTAGTAACCATGCCTTTGTCCAACAGAATTCTGACAGTGCGATTCGATGGTCAGAGTCATTTTGCTTGATGTGACTCTTGTAGTGTTTCAGTGCCTGACTGGTTAAGCCATTTATATCCTCTGTAGTGAACTGCCCTATGGGTTTACTGAAGAATTGCTGGTTATGGGTGTTGTATACAGTTCCATCATCAAGCAGGATGTCATAGAAACCTTGTCGATGTCCCATTATGCTCCCTTGAAAGAGCGATGAGGGTTTGAGAGAAAGTGTTGGTGTGATCACGTGTATTTATTTATAGGAGGTTGGAAATGGCCTGAGTGAAGTTTTCTGCTGACAACTAGACACGAGTGTAAAAAATGACATTGATTAAGAATGAGAGCTTGGCTACTACACAAAGAAAAACTCTTTCCCGCTCCTTTGAACAGTACTAGAGTGGCAACTCATGCCCAGGTAAAATCATTTTCACTGGATCTCTGTCTGTGATATGCAGGTTGATAGACTGGGAGTGGATGAGAGGGTATTTGGTCGGTATGAAAGGTATCCAGCTCGATGGATTGCATGTTGTTATTAAAATGAACAGAAGCACCCATATTGAAATTGGATGACTGTGGGTAGGGCATTCTGCTCCATTGTACAACTGCATAGACAAAACCAAACATCAAAAGGCAGATGCCAGCGGCAATGCCAAACGTGAGACCCAACCCAGAGGTTTCTGGATTGCTCATATTGATTGCAATGGTTTTACTGAGAAGAGGACTGGCGTAACAGTCGTTGATATGCCCTCAACTCTGAGCACAGGTCAAGGACAAGGAGGATAACCTCTATCTCTGTATCTCGAAGGGCTAAGAGATGTGTGTCAAGGAGTGGGAGAGTGTTGACAGCTGCCCAGATTTACTCGTCTATTGCTATAGGGGTTAAGCTGGTGAAAAGTCTCTGGAGGAGTGAGACGGTAAGCTGTATGTTCGAGGTGTTCACGTCGACAGGTTGCAATTTTGAATGAAGAATTGGGTTAACGTTATGCATGACAGCATCTGTCTTTTTATGAATGACCAAATTTCCCATGTCTAGGTGCTTTTGGATTCGAAGGTAATTAATAGTGAAGTTGGTAGTTTTAGTGAAAGAGTTGAGCTTGGAACTATAGAGAGGAAAAAATTTGAAAGAATATAATAAGAGATACGATGCTACAATGACGAGGGGACTAGCATTTGAGGCATTACTTCGATCTTCAGTCTCTGACTGCTCGATCTCAGTAGTTCATGGACTCATTCCATTGCTTATTTCATTCGTCCATTCACATGCCTTACTACCCCTTCACCCCCTCGTCAAGATCATGGTCCCCATGATCAGTGGCAAAAAAAAAATTCTGGTTTTTTGAGATTTTTTGAAAAATTGAGCTAAAAGTACAATATTTCACTGTAATTAAGGACAATGTTTCCTGTTTTTCTTGAACGATAAAATCATTCAATACTCTTTACATCGGAAAACATTATATGCAAGTCCATCCTTCAGAACATGACGAAGTTTTTCATGTGGTTCTCCCTGCTTCACAGAGTAAAGACGAGTAGAATAGATGAAGTGATGAGCATCGTGGTTTATGGAGGTTGATAGAAGAGGTCATTGTAATCATCTTCAAGAGTGTCCTTGAGAATAGAAGATGTGTGGCATTTAGGTGGGTATGTGTGATAGATGTTTGGGTTAATAACAGAGTCCACAGAGGGTCTTCTGTCACTTGGTATCTCATTGGGAGGTGCGTTGGTGGTAGAGGTTGGATTGATGCTATAAGATTGCAGTGAACGCAAGGTCGATGGACTGATTCCAGGTTGGTTATAGGAGCTAAAAGACTGCAGTGATTGCACGGGCGATGGGCTGACTCTCGATCGGTAATAGGAGGAGATGGTTTCCATCCTACTAATCGTTTCAGCCATTGTTTGGCAGACCAGGGAATGACATCAAAGGTCCAGGTAGCTGCAATGGTGAAGGCAATGAGAGCTACCCCTGCCATGATCATGGAAACAACAAGGGCTATATTGGCCATGGTGATCGTTGTGGTTAGAGAAAGGAAGCGATTTGTGAACCTAAACAATCTTATAAGCACTTGAGTATGCCATAATTGTCATTCGGGACATAGCCGACTAAGATCTTGGGGTGAGATTAGTTTCCAAAAATTTGAGTCAATCTCAGTTTAGACATTGTTTCTCCAGGGTCGGGATTCGAACTTG
>QLOY01016035.1:0-42358 GCA_003313965.1 Megacollybia marginata
TTGCATTTTGCCGACATCATATTGCAGGTAAGAACACGGGCTATAAGCAGAACGATCCATCACAAGCATGCCGTAGGTGCTGGAAACACCATGGGAAGCCCTTCAGCGGTGCTCTGACCTATGTCTCCTTTTCGTCCAATGGAGAGTCTTCAATGGACGGTAAGAATCTTCAGAAGCCATTGCCCAAATTTCGTCCACCACAACAAAGCCAATTTCGTCCTCCTCCCGGCCCACCCCCACCTCCGCAGTCGCAGCCTAGCTTCTCACCGCCCCCAGGACCACCGCCATTGTCCATGCCTGGATCGTGGTCTACAAGAGGCAGCTTTCCTGGCTTTGGCAACGGTCCATCGCCCCGCATACAACAGATCTCACCTTGGGCATTGCCTCCGCAGAACGGACCAGTTTATCAGCCAGGAGATCCCAGAATTGGAGGACGGTTGTGTTGGAGGTGTGACGGAGATGGTTATATCAGTGTTTTTATTTTCGAGACAGATACATGTCCAGTTTGCGGTGGTATTGGAAGGCTTTTCTAATTGTATTTCTATTCCTGACTGTATGTATTCTTTTCCAACTGCAGCCAAATCAATATAAGCAAATCTCCAAACGACATCGACTCACCTCAGCCTCGAGCTCTTTTCTCACTCTGTATTCTTCATCTGCTTTGATGACCAGATGGAAGTCGTCCAGATCTTCAATTATGAATGGCAGAGAGCCTGGATTCGTTCAAGCTTGCTGGACTTTACGCGAGCCATACTTGCCTTGGCGCTCATTCATTGTCAATAAGATTTGTTTGACTGCTGCATCACAGGTGAACAGAATGCCTGCTGTACTTTGTATGACGCCTAGACTCTGGTAGGAGAGACCTGCCTTTGATTGCTCGCATTCGTCACGGGCAAAGGTGTTGCAGTCACGCACGCATCACGCTTCATTCTTGCTTTCATCATGTCTTTGCCAAGTGATTCATTCTGGCCCGTCTAAGACTCGTTTTCTGCACCTCTGTAGCGTTATCATCAAGATATCACCGCAGCGGAAGCCAAGATGGATGATTCCCCTGTTTCTACGCGTATAGCTATGGTCCTACCTATTATACAAATCCTTGGCTGTGCTTCGCGATATGAACTGAACATGTGTAGCTATGGTCCTGCCTATTGCACAAATCCTTGGCTGTGCTTCGCACTATGAACCGAACAGTGATATCAACTGGATCATGAGGGCACTACGACCTCATGGACAAGACCTGCCGGACTATTTAAAAACTTGCTTCGAATCTTGTGGAGACACAATATTGCGCTTCCTACTATCATGTTGGTAGCCCTTTTGCCTCTCCTCCTCTTGTTGCCTGTTTCTGCCAAGTCTCCTCCTCGCGTCGCAACCTCATGGTACGCTGGATTCCATGCTGACGCTGGATTCCCTCTGTCGAAAGTCAGTTGGGACAAGTATACACATCTCATATACTCTTTTGCGTGGGTTGCATCGTTTTGAGCCGTCTTTTAAACTGACAATGTCAGTGAGACAACCTCAGACGTGCATGCTGTTTCCTTAAACGGGTCAGATCCTGGTCTCCTGCCCGAATTCGTATCAACTGCACATAGCCATGTATGTTGTTGTCATATATGTTCTATACCCGTATTTGATTTGATCTAGGGAGTGGCAGCAAGTATCGTATCTACTTCCTGATCAAGCCAGTACAGACTTACATGGTTCTAGGTGTTTCTGTGGGTGGTTGGACAGGAGGTCTTTTCTGGTCTTCCGATGTCGGATCAGCAGAAAACCGTACTGCTTTCGTGAAAACATTGACAAATCTAGTGAAGAAATTCGACCTGGACGGCCTCAATTTCGAGTAGGTGATCTGTCCTTTTTTATATCGCCTTAATAGTCCTGTAGCTGGGAGTATCCTGGTGAACAGGGAATTGGTTGCAACGTAGTCAAGGCTAGTGATACTGCCAACTTCCTTTCGTTCCTCCAAGAGTTGAGGCAAGACCCTGTGGGCTCGAAATTGATCCTTACAGCAGCTACCGCTACTTCTCCTTTCATTGGTCCAGATGGAAACCCAGTCACCGATGTTTCAGGCTTCGCAAAGACTCTTGACTACGTAGCCATCATGAACTATGATGTCTGGGTATCCATTCACTTGCGCTCCAGGAAACGCCCACTCACTTCTCATTTAGGGCCCCTGGAGTCCGACTGTAGGCCCAAACTCTCCTCTAAACGACTCTTGTGCTCCATCGGCCGATCAAGTGACTTCTGCTGTTGCTGCAGTTAATGCGTGGCACGCTGCCGGTATGCCACTCGACCAAATCGTGCTTGGAGTTGCAGCATACGGTCATTCCTTCAGAGTTGCTACCAAAGATGCCTTCGTACCTGGAACCGATAATCTGGCTTTATACCCCCCATTTAATGCCTCTGATATTCCTGTTGGAGATTCATGGGACGATGGCGCAGGCCTCGATGAGTGTGGCAATCCGCAAGGCCCCGGAGGTGATATAGACTTTTGGGGACTGATTCAGCAGGGCTACTTGTCTAGTACGGGAAAGCCGGTTGCAACAGTTCCATACATTTTTGACAGCTGCACCCAAACGGTCAGTGAACATGTAAACATTGTCGCTTTCCTCACTGTTTGCAGCCGTATGTATATAACACGACTACCAACGTCATGATTTCCTTCGATGATGCCCGGTCCTTTGCAGTCAAGGGACAATTCATCAAGGAGCAGGGGTTGAGGGGTTTTGCCATGTGGGAGACAGGCGGTGACTTTAATGATATATTGCTGGACTCTATCCTCCAAACAAGTGAAATAACGCGATAGGATTCCGGATTGCTTTGTACAATGTGCTCCATAACAAGTACTAATCTTGATATGTCAGAAATTCCCACGACCGCGTCTTGCCTGATGTTCAGCTCGCCTCGTCATTATGGGTATTCCTCCGTTCTCGAGTCTCTCTGCTTTAATTAATGTGGCATAGACACCGCAATTGCAAAACAGCTCATTGACAAGATCTATGAGAAGCGAAAGGCTGCGGCTTTGGATCTTGAAAAGTACGGTTATCCTTGAACTAAGACACTTCGTCTTGAATAGGCTCTAGGCAGATTCGAGACTGTCACCAGCAGGGCGATGATCGACGTATCTGCAATATCATAGACCAGCTAGTCGAAATGTTCAACAATACCAGTAATCCCCTTCATGTTCGGAACGGCGGTCTGATTGGCCTGGCCGGAACAGCTATCGCGTTGGGTGTCGATGTTGCACCATACATGGACAAATTCGTCTACCCCTTACTCGATTGCTTTGTCGACCCAGAGAACAGAATCCGCTACTTCTCTGCCGAGTGTCTTTACAACATTGCTAAAGTGTCCAAAGGCGAAGTTTTGATATATTTTAATGAGATTTTCGACGCTTTGAGCAAGGTTCGGCTTTATTCTCTACTTTTCTCAATGCTCAAACTGGTCTAGCTGGCTGCCGACGCTGAACTCTCGGTCAAGAATGGCGCCGAACTGCTGGATCGTCTCCTGAAAGATATTGTTGCCGAGTCTGCCTCAGTTTACATTCCTCTCTATCCAGAGACAGAGAAGGCCCGAGACGAGATTCATGGGGTCCTTGTCTCATATCCATACGGAGACGTTAATGGTCCCAAGAAAGCCTTTTCCCTAGCTCACTTTATCCCCCTCCTTCGGGAACGAATCTATGTCGTCAGCCCATTTACAAGAAGCTATCTTGTGTCCTGGATTACTGTACTAGACTCAGTGCCAGAGCTAGAGCTGATAGCATTTCTACCAGAGTTTCTCGATGGCCTGCTGTAAGCTTTCTTTTTCATCTTTCCCTTCTCACTCTTCGCAGTAGATATCTCTCAGATCCTACTGAAGATGTCCGGGTAGCCACAGAGACCCTGCTGGGAGATTTCCTACGCGAGATTCGTGAGGTCTGTATGGTTAAGAAACGATCAGAGGAGCAGGTCAAAGCCAAGCACGACTATGATCAGGCAGATGTTACACCGCGCCCAAATGGCTCTGATGACAAACTTGCTCAACCACCCTTCTTTATTTCTGAGGCTGACGAATCTGCAATTAAAGATGATAATGAACCGACTCTGGACGTTGATTATAGGGACACTGGAGGTACTGTATTCAATTCATGCGGCTATACGATATCTCACCGCAGCAGCATGGGTACCTGGTCAAGGTGTCAAGATCGACTTTGCTGCTCTTGTCGAGATCTTGATTCTGCAGCTGGATTCTGAACGTATGTGATTCGATGCCTATTTCCGTTCCTTACATTCATTCAAGACGATGAAATTCAACAATCTACTGCTTTGAGATGGCTGGCTGATTTTCTTAACTTTACCCCAGAAGTAATGGTACCATTCACTCCCCGCCTAATACCGGCCATTCTCCCTAATCTCGCTCACCATGTTTCCATGATTCAATCGGCAGCCGTCCGTACTAATAAACTTCTTGCCAGTGTAATACAATCACTGCCCCCTCCACCCGAAGCACCACCATCTCGAGCCGATAAGGTCAACTCGGGACGTTTACCTGCATCACCTACCCCAACGACATCAGCTTCTACATCTCGACAATCTACCATGAACTCCCGGGAGGTTTCATCACCAGAGCCACCTTCGGAATCCCCTCCTACATACACTTCAGCACCTGGGACACGATCGCGAGGTAGTACACTTGAATTGAATCTTGCCCGTCCTCAGTTAGCACAAGACCTGTCTCCACCTTCTCCTAGCAGACCTCATTCGCCAGCATCGGTTGCTAGTCAGTCAGGACAAACCTTGTCCACTAGCATTTTGGAAGAGGCTGATCCTTTTGACTATCAGGCGACAGTCAATGAGTTGACTATCCAGTTCTTGAGCGAATTTGAGGAGACAAGGGTAGCTGCGTTGAAGTGGCTTATTATGCTACATCAGAAAGCTCCCAAGAAGGAAAATAATTTGGTGTCCGGGCCATCTCCAAGGCTGACAACTTCATAGATCCTCGCCATCGATGATGGGACATTCCCTGCGCTTCTAAAAACTTTGTCGGACAGTTCTGAAGAGGTTCTTCCAATTCTGTGACGACAATGTTCCATGCTGATTGTTCTTAGGTCATTAAACACGACCTGCAGCTGATTGCTCAGATATCATCCAGCTCCGAGGAGACCTATTTCAAGTCTTTCATGGTGAACCTGCTGGAGCTTTTCAGTACTGACCGTCGGTTGTTAGATGCACGGGGCAGTTTCATTATCCGACAGCTCTGTATAAATCTTAACACCGAGAGGATCTATCGCACATTTGCTGAAATTCTGGAGAAGGAAGATGTAAGGGTCGCCTCTGGCGGTCTCCAGCTCTCACACTTCTAATAGGACTTGGAGTTTGCTAGTGTCATTGTCCAGAAACTGAATATGATTCTTATCACTTCTCCTGAGTTGGCCGACTTTAGGAAACGACTGAAGAATCTGGAGACCAGGGTAAGTCTTATTCTGGTGTATGGTACAAGGATGATAATTCCCTGAACACTCAGCAAGACGGGCAGGCGCTATTTACGACTCTTTATCGATCATGGTGCCACAATGCAGTTGCGGTCTTCGCATTATGCCTTCTAGCTCAGGCATATGAGCATGCATCGAATCTTCTATACATCTTGTATGTCTCTTTCATTCGTCACCTTCAAGCTCAATATTCTCTAGCGCCGAACTGGAGATTACGGTACAGATGCTTGTGCAGATAGACAAACTGGTCCAGTTGATAGAGTCACCAGTATTCACTTGTAAGTTACACCGGCCGTTGTGTATGACCGTAAAGTTCACTTCGTCAGATTTGCGGCTTCAGCTCTTGGAACCGGACAGATACCCGCATCTGTTCAAGTGCCTGTATGGTCTGCTGATGCTCCTGCCTCAGAGCACTGCTTTCGTGTCATTGCGAAACCGGCTCGGTGCTGTAAACTCTGCAGGGCTACTACACATGCTTCCCAAGTTCGACATTCTCTTTATCTATTCTGGAGGCTAAATCAGACGATCTAGGTCGGTTGGAACGTTGCCGACGCGTTCAAAGCTAGTCGGACGGGATGAAATTAAATGGCAAGAGCTGTTGCAGCATTTCCGATCAGTGCAGTTCAAGCATGAAAAGGCGCGACGTCTAGCTCTCGGAGGAGACACATCGTTCATTGGCTTGTCGGAACTAGATATCAAGCCAACTGAGCAAAATGACCGCGTTGGACGGCCGTCTGGAAGGCCGCCAGTGCGGAGGAGGGTCACAGGAGAGATAATTGTTCCTCCTAACACAGCAGCACCGCCTAACACGCTTTCGCCGAGAACCGTCTTATCACCTCTTAATCCCAGGGCGAGGACGCAAGGCTCTACTCCTGTAAACCCCCTGCCATCCACGGGACAGCAGAAACAACCGCCACGGACAATCAATTTAACGAGGAAGACATGACAGTACCACCCTCTATGCTCTACTCTTTCTTAATAGTAATGCATATCACTTTTTTTGGATCACCCTTCAACTTTCAGAGACTGAAAAACTTGGCACATCAGGTAGGTGGCATTGTTGATGAGCTTGGCTTCTGAGAGCAGATCATGAGCTTGTACCCTGAGGCCTGAAACCGTTCCGACTCGATGTCCTCGACGACAACCTCGACAGTCTCGTGAACAGCAACTTGAGTTACTTTACCGCCCACAGCCCGTGAATATTCCCCGTTAGTATCAATCATGGATTATATGAACTACAAACAGGCGTGTGACGGTACAAGGATGTTTTCTCTGATTGTGCATATGGAATCACGGTCTAGGTTGGTGAAACGGACGACATATTCCTCTACGCCCCCATATTTCGCTTCAAAGAGAGCCAAAAATGCGATCATGGTTTCGTGGCTGTAAACGTACTATGTTTCATTCAACGTGCGTGCAGTCCGGGAGGGACTTACCGACAGCTGAACATGTTAAGGGCGGCCTCGTTGTTCGAGGCAAACAGCGGCTCCTTGGATAACCTTGCCATGATCTTAGCACGGGCAGGTTCGCGACCGACGCGTGTCAACGCGTAATCTTTCGCGATCTTTTCGTTATCAACTCCTGCAAGCTGGAACAAAGTTGGGAATCGATTCTGAGATGAGCACCAATGAGGAACACCTTTAAAATTATAGCCGCGATAATCCCTGTTCGATCTTTTCCTGCCGTGCAATGAAATAGAAATCTTTCCGACGGTTTATCCCTGATATGGCGAAGAATGGCCCCGAAGGAGGGACCACCATGTTCCAGTATTTGAGAGTATAGTTCCATGAAGGACTTGATCTATTAGACAGAGGAGAACATGCACGAGTCAAGATCACCTCTGTCTTTCCACTGGCGTAAAGGCTGAATCTACTGCAAAGATGTTCAATGAATGTCGATCGCTCTAGAACTCGCCACGTATTGACCTGGCCATCATTTCTGGACTATAATCTTCTTTTGCAAAAACGGGTACTCTCTGAATGTCCACGCCTTCTATATGAGGCGGGTGCGACCCATACTTCTCAATTTCAGTGTCCGACCTGAGATCAAAGACTTTTGTTATCCCAAGAGCTTCAAGGTCCTTCTTTCCTATATACGTCAATTGGACATTCAATTTCAGAGGTTAAAGTGGACCCACAGACCTTGTTCAGTAATCGATGATAGCTCCGCAGAGCGAAACATGAATCCGGGTCTCGTCATTTTATTCGTGTAAGATGTAGGATAGGACCCCAAGTCGCGTACATTGATGACACCAGATATATTGACGAAAGGAGGGGCAGATAAGGCCAGCTGGACGTACTCTTCGTCCAGTGGCTGCAGGTCGTCCATGCAGAGGGAGGCGAAGGAGGATCGAACGCATGACGTGATCGTAGCTAACCAAATTTGTCATTTAAGCCAATATTTAAAACCCAAGTAGAGCCGAAAGTAAACTAGCACTCAAGATATTGAATAGATACCCCTCAAAACGTGCACTGCTTGCATCATTACTGCCTTGTTGAACAACCTTTGTGCTGTTCGAACCAGCACTCCCCCCAGCTAGGGGTTGATCCCAGAGAAAGTATGCATCGCTTGTATACGAGGGGTCGGTATTGTTCAGGAATTTTACATACTTGCCGTCTGGGTCGCTATAGGTTGAGGCGATTACAGCGAGGCAAGGGAATAGCTCCGCGGCAGCATCTGTCTCATTGCTTGCGCTGTTGGAGAGCTTGGCCTTCAATCATCAAAGAAAACATTGCACTCACCTGGGAGATACAGTCATCGTATAATCGAGTGCCTTTTGAATAGTTGCACCCTGGTTGGTAGTCTTGTTGAAAGGATTGGAGGATGGATCAGCATATATTGCAAGGCGCGCGTTAGTCTGTAGAATGTGGATGTAAGATGTAGTTGCGTGAAAGACTCAGAGGCCCACAATCATAGCAGCGAGGTTATACGCTCGATAATGATATGGACGAGTCCGAGCTGCCTCTAGGGGCTGGAGGCAAAGATTAGATCATCGGAAAATCCATTCGAGAATCGATGGACTAACCTGCTCGCCATTGGCATTTATCTGAGATAAAAACTGCTTCGAAAAATACGTATCAGTAACATTCTTCGCACCGGCCAAATCGTTAACGATGAGTTTGAGTGACGCTAGCTGATTATAATAGAAAGAGCCGTGGTTACTACGCGCCGTGTATCAGTTTAGTCTCGAAGTCGTGATAAATATCACTTGGCTGCGTTAGCTTCCCCGAGAGCAATTCGGTTGGTCTCGAGCCATGGAATATACTCGTTCACCCAAGCATTCATTTGAGTGTCGAGATCAGTGGTCCAATCAGTGCTGTTTCCTCGGCGAAGGATCAAAATCCCAGATGCGATTTTGGTAAACGTCTTAAGGTCCCTGGTCAAGTTGAAAAACTACCATAGGGTTGGGGAGAACTTACAGAACACCAGTATGTTGCCCGACTTGACCGTTTGGACCACGGGCAAGCTGGATATTGTTAATGGAAGTAGCGGGGGAGTCGTTGTCGGTTTCACCTGTGCATAATTGAGGTTTGGGTTCATCCTTGTGTCTGGGTTGATAAACCAGGTGTGGAGGAACCAAGCTCGAATTCCGTCAGAATACTTGATGAATTCGAAAGAGAGTACTTGCCAACAGTTTGGGAGTAGATTGAAGATGGCTTGCCTTCAAAGGCCCATGCAATCGCATTGTACAAAACGGCGTCTGCAAGAGCAGAAAAGTGGCCTGTATCGTTGACAAGAAGTCGATCGGGACTGTGATCTTGGTTTCAGTCCTTTTTTGTGTAAGAGAAAGAAATACTTACTTGAAAACCCCATCTCTGGTATAGTAGGGGCACGTATTCCAGACTATAATGCGACAGATAGTAAAAGCCTCAGACTAGTAAGAGGACATTTCTACCTTGTTCTGGCGCAAGTATAGTCGTATTTCCAACGCCAATGCAATTAGGCCACGAGCTGGTCTTCATGAACAGAATTAAACTAAACAGAAAAACTTACTATGGAGCCCAACTGAGGTAGTCGTGCTTGTCGCCAGAAGGAGGGTCCACAGTCTTGTTCATGACGGCTATAAAGTTTTTAGCCAGGCACACTGAGTTGCAGTGATCCGGACTCACACCAAGGTCCCTCGGATGCCAAACTTTGGGCCCAGCTGATGATTGTGGCTTGTGCGTCGCTGGTATTAGGAGGGTATTGTTTGAGAACAATGTAATTTGGGTTGACAAAGTCATTAGCGTAGCTGACCACTGCATAGACAGACTTGAATTTCGATAACAGAAAGAATGTTATCACGAGGGAGAGACGAAAGAGTGTGGGTGATAACATTCAAGTCGAGAAAGGGTTACACAGGGGCTTCACTCATGATCATGATCAAGATGATAGCCGCCGAAAGGCCGCCCGTGCACAAACATGTGCCGTGGGATGTTTAGGGCAGGTCTCAAGGCGCCAGCCACTTTATTTTTCGCGTCCATTATGCTGTCCTCTCCTGCGTCGTCTTTGCCCCCGAGCAGTGCGCCTGTGCCATCGACTTTTGACTCGCAGTCTGTTGCGCCTGGTTCACCACAAAATACAGTACAACCAGATGCATTGAACCTCGACGAAGCCGAGGCCGAAAACGAGAACGAAGCTGATGTAGCTCCTGGTCGACGCAGACGACGACCACGGGCCAGAAACGACGGTGATGTACCTGTGGTTACAGACCCTGTTGGCGAAGCACTGGCTCAGACTTTTGAGGAATTTCTAAAAACGTGAGTTGATGTCGACGCGAAACAACGCGCCAACGCGCTAATTTGCATTCCAGCTTCACAGAAAAAGTTGATATCAGTGGTACACCTGCAGCAGATGCAAACCCCGTCGCTGACGCGCTGGAACCCTTCTACGTCACGCAAATCTACACGATGAAGACAAACGAACTAATCACCCTCTATGTCGACTTTAATCACATCCTAACCAAGGATGAAGTTCTCGCAGACGCAATACAGAGGCAGTATTATCGATTCTTGCCCTATCTGCGTCGTGCACTCCACAGGGTCGTCGCAGAATACATTCCTGACTATCTCAAAATCAATCCAACAGCTGCAACTATGGATTCTGCTTACCTCCAGTCTCGCGAATTCAATCTTGCATTCTATAATCTGCCTCTCGTTTCTGGAATCCGCGATCTTCGCACTGAGAAGATAGGTACACTGATGAGTATTAGTGGCACCGTTACCCGGACCAGTGAAGTGCGACCTGAACTTCTCTTTGGCAGCTTCATCTGCGAAGTCTGCAACGGTATCGTGAATGACGTCGAGCAGCAATTCAAATACACCGAAGTGAGTGCTTTCTTGTTGAGCAGAGCCCCATTTTTGACTCGGCTCAGCCTTCTCTCTGTCCCAACCCAACCTGCGGAAACCGAACTGCCTGGCAGCTCCAAATCGACTCCTCTAAATTCACCGATTGGCAAAAGATCCGCATCCAAGAAAACTCTTCCGAGATCCCTACTGGTTCAATGCCTCGCTCGCTTGACGTTATCATTCGCTCCGAGCTTGTGGAGCGCGCAAAGGCAGGAGACAAATGCGTATTTACAGGTACATTCATCGTTGTACCTGATGTCAGTCAACTTGGCTTGCCGGGTGGCAACAAAGCACAGCTACAAAGAGAAGCGAATAAAGGCGCTAATGCCGCAACGGGTGGCATCACCAATGGTGTAACCGGGCTTAAGAGTCTCGGTGTGAGGGATCTCCAGTACAAGACAGCATTTCTGGCTTGTATGGTCCATGAAGCGGACGGAAGGGTACGTTATTTATGTCTGCATAACCAGCTAACCGTTCTTCAAGAGTGACAAGAGCGAGTTGCGTGGGGAGATCAAAGATCCGGACCCTCAACAAGCCTTTGTCGATGGACTCACTGAACCCGAGTTCAACGAACTAACTGCCATGATACAGTCGGACCACATCTACACGCGACTAGTGGAAAGCATCGCCCCAACCGTCTATGGTCATGAAATTGTTAAAAAGGGGCTGCTCCTGCAGCTTATGGGTGGCGTGCATAAACAGACATCAGAGGGCATGCACCTCCGTGGGGATATTAACATCTGTATCGTTGGTGACCCCTCCACCTCTAAATCCCAGTTTCTAAAGTAATGTCGTTCTTTCATGGCGAGACTCTGGCTCATGTTCTTAGATACGTCTGTAACTTTATGCCTCGAGCTGTCTACACATCAGGCAAGGCCTCCTCCGCAGCTGGTTTAACAGCCGCAGTCGTCAAAGACGAGGAAACCGGCGATTTTACTATCGAAGCGGGCGCTCTGATGCTCGCAGATAACGGTATATGCGCGATCGACGAATTCGATAAAATGGACATTTCTGATCAAGTTGCCATCCACGAGGCTATGGAACAACAAACCATCTCTATTGCCAAGGCTGGTATTCACGCAACACTAAACGCGCGAACGTCAATTCTTGCTGCTGCTAATCCCGTTGGCGGACGGTATGATCGTAAAAAGTCACTCCGGGCAAATGTCCAGATGAGTGCGCCGATCATGAGTCGGTTTGATTTGTTCTTTGTTGTTTTGGACGAGTGCGACGAGAAGACGGACGTGAATATTGCAAAGCATATTATCAACGTGCATCGCTTCAGGGACGATGCCATCAATCCAGAGTTTACTACCGCGACTCTGCAGCGGTATATTCGTTACGCGAGAACCTTCAATCCAAAGGTGAGTTGATGTGTTTGGCATGGTATCACTGACTTTGTTTCGAAAAGCTTACGTCTGAAGCAGCCGACGTACTTGTTGAAAAGTACCGGATTCTACGACAGGATGATGCTACCGGAATTGGCAGAAACTCATACAGAATTACCGTCCGGCAGTTGGAGTCTATGATCCGGCTTAGCGAAGCCATTGCCAGGGCCAACTGTTCTCGTGAGGTACGTGTTTATCCTTCCATTATCATCGGCTGACTTGCTGCTGCTGCAGATCACGCCAGCGTTCGTCCGTGAGGCGTACGCTCTCCTTCGCCAATCCATCATTCATGTCGAGCAAGACGACATTGACTTTGATGAAGAAGAATTGGAGGGAGCGGGAGAACGAGTTAGGCCTAAACAGACTGAAGAAGACGAAGACGAAGACGTCCAGATGGCTGGTCCGGAGAGCGAAACACTAATGGATGGAAGCTCGAGCTCTATACGTCCACAACCTATTACTTCAGATGGTGACGATGAACCCAGTGCAATGGAGAGTCAGCAAGCCGACGAAGCACCGCCGCCCGCACAACCAGAAGCGGCCAAACCAAAACGAAAGATAAGAATCACTCATGACCAATACATGGAACTGCAGAGTCTGATTGTTATACATCTCACCGAGGTAGAACGACTCACTGCGAACGGGCTGGATCGGGAAGAGCTGATTGATTGGTATCTGGAACAGAAAGAAGATCTGATGCAAGACATAGAGGATATTGAATATCAGAAAGAGTTGGTGACGAAGATGCTACGAAAGTTGGTCAAGGTATGTTCCTATGAACGCCTTTGATATGAGGACTCAATCCGATGCAGGACAACTATCTGATTGAAATCAGGGGAGATGTTCAGGAGTCTCTACCTTCGATGGATGAGAGCTCTCTGGCTAGTGAAGGAGACAATGTGAGGGTGTATTATATGGTTCATCCTTCTGTAGATACGGAAGGTTCATCTTCTTTGGGATCTTAGCATGTACATAGTTTGACTGTTGTAAAAGATGCGTATGTATTTCTCGACTATTCACGTTGAGAGTCGTTGTGAGTACTTCAGGATCCAACCTGAATCTAAAGGCCTGTACTGGGTGCAAATAAATAGATCGATTAAATGACATTCTGAATCGTTGATCATGCATCGATTATGGAGTCGACATCACCTGACAACTCGAGCTTGATACTACACTCTCCGAGTCATGCGACGACCCACTTTACCAGAGTATCCAGAGAAACTCAGATGCCGGTGGATGCTATGTAGCAATGAGGGTACCAAGACGTGCAGCCGTTGCAAAGGCGCTAAGCCTGAGACTCGATACTGCGGCAAAGAATGTCAGACAGCTGTAAGTCCTACGCCTGCCATCAAGTAGTCAGACAATCGAACGACGACAGGACTGGAAATATCACAAATTATACTGCGGCAAGTAAGAGTCGAGTCTTTGCTTTTGGCCGCGGTATGAGCTGAATTTTGCAGGAAGGCCTATACATTTAAAATCGAACTTTTGGGCTCGAAAGACCCCGTCATTACTCGTGTAGTTGACGTCCCGTCCTGGTATACTTTTCAATATTTCCATTTTGTTCTTCAATATGCCTTTGGCCCATGGCAACAATGCCATCTTCATGAGTGGTCATTCTCACTCAACAAGCCGAATCGCACCGGCTTAATTTCTCTCGAACCAGAGAGAAGTGTCTTGAAGCTGATTGCAGAAGGTAACGCACCTTCTGATCCCATATTTGGTCAGCCAGCCGTTCCTTGCTTGAACGAGAAGCAAGTCAAACTTTCAGACATCTATGACGAGTCAGGTGGAAATTGTGTTTTGAGACAGTAGAGATGCTGACGAACTGTAGGCCGTTACTTCGACATGGTCCAGAATAACGATGAAACTCTTCGTCTGAATTATCTGTATGACTTTGGTGTACGGTTGACCTCTCTCTGTGTCCCGTCCTCACTCAATCAACACGCAGGACAACTGGGAACATCTTATCACGTTCAAAGGAGAAATTATGGCCTCGGCAGATAGGCCGCTCTTCAGCTCAGCTACTGGTTTGTCTATCATATATCATTGCGATTTGACTTACGCAAAACCCTTAGGTTATCCTCCAGCAGAAGATGCAGGTGGCGTTTCTGGGTGGGAAGAGGTTAAGAGAGCTTTCGCAGCCCAGAATCCAACTCGGGCGCAATCTGAGCGACGTCAATGGGCCATTCAGCGCATGGGATTAGAGGACCGAATCGATCCTCTCTCCGTGGGCGACATGCCATATAGTCCATTCAATCAAGTCAATGTCACGGTGATGAACTATGAAGGAAGATGGGAGAATCATCTTGAAGGTTTCCTCGAGCAATTGGGAGAGCCGTCTTTGCGAAAGGTAGAAGAAGAAGAAGATTACAGCGACTCGGAGTATGTCTGTAGAACTTCTGCAGAATAACGCAAGTAGTTCCATGTTTCGCGCCATTACATAATACGAAGAAGTGTCAGTTTATACTTGTTGAATTCCACGATCATCTTTCCACTCGGTCTTCGACACGCTCAATATTGGTCGCTTATCGGACTGTGATTATTCTGGCTCCGAGTCTGCCACTGTGGTGGCATACTGCCAGTATTCAGCATCTCCCTGCCTGTGTCTCGTGTTCTGGCCCAAATGGACAGAGAGCTTTCCTGTCAATTTGCAGCTCGACACTCCATTCACTGCTTGGATGCATCAAACATTCAGCAACTACCAAATAATGGCTACAGTCGCGATCTGGATGTTACTGTGAATGGTGAGTGATTTGAAGCGCGACTTACTCACCTATACACTGTCAAGCTGAGTCTAGCGGTCCAAATACGTAGTCTGAATACTGCGAGGGAAAGACTCGACTCTGAGGAACAGAACATTTGAAGTCCCAGATGTAGACTGTAGGTCTTGTGGACCGCAAACAGCACGATCCTTGTAATGTGTCCAGCATCTACCCTTGCACAATAACTTTCATCTCTGTTACTATCAGAGTCGAATGTTCTCAAACCACCGTGCCTCACTTGTCTCAGATGCACGCCTGGTTTGTGAGATCTCTCACAGATACGTTGGCTGACAATATTAATGTCCCGTGCCTCTCGGGCCTTATTCTACCCTGAAATGCAATACTTTACTTTCCTGCAGAGCACAAGTATACAGTTGTTTACACACCATTTGCAATGCTAATTGTTCCACTTGTGGCAGCCGTTAAAGAGGTTTTGGCTAGAGGAAGGAAATTTACGCCACCTGCGTAAGCTCAAGCAGTTGGACCTGATCTGGTGACATGAGGCCATGAGAGTAGAGCACCTCCTCTCCGGTGGCACTGGCATACCATATAGTCATTTGACTAAGTTGATGATGAAGGAAGATATGGCCTGGGACAACCATCTCCATTGATTCTCTCGAGCAATTGGGGGGTCATCTGCAAAAGGTGGAAGATGATGATTATAGCGACTGGGGGTATGATCTCTAGAATTACGCAAGTAGTTTCCGATGATTGAAGCCGTCGAGGTGTCGCTCACTCTGACACTCAGCGAGAGCAACACGTGACTACGGTGACCGACTTGCTCTCGACCGCCAAGTATCTGGAAATCAAATATTTCTGGATGCTCAGTAGCTCACACACTTGTCGCACTTCTCTGGCTCCTGCGGGCCGCAGTTCCGACTCAAAGTGACACGTGAACGCGTGAACCGTCAAGCAATCATCAATGGCGACCATACACATCGATACTAGTCATGTAATTGACGATGTGGACCCTCGCATTTACTCTGGTTTTACAGAGCATATGGGTAGATGCATTTATGGAGGCATATACGATCCGGACAATGAATATGGGCTTTCAGATCCACACACTGGGCTCAGGAAAGACGTCCTTGACGTTCTGAAAGAGCTCAAGATACCGATTATACGATACCCTGGAGGGTAAATACTCTCAATATCCCTGGCGTGGCTAACTTGGTTACTCCCAGTAATTTTGTCAGTAGCTATCGTTGGCAAGGTACGCAACATGACCCGCCCTGGAGGTCTTTTAGCTAGTAAATAGATGGCATCGGGCCAAAGGGATCCAGGCCACGTCGTCCAGAACTTGCTTGGCTGACAGAAGAAAGCAACCAGTTTGGAACAGGTTCATAATCATGTCTAGCGAGACTCAGTCCTCATCTGCTGACAGATGAATTTATCGCGTTTTGTCGTGCTGTAGGTGCTGAGCCGTACATCTGCCTCAACATGGGCACAGGAACACTGGAGGACGCACTCGGTTGGGTGGAATACTGCAACAGGTAGCCGGCATTCGTCTACGTTATCTGCCCTAGAAAACAAACATTCTATGCAGTTCTGCCAACACTTATTATGCAAACCTACGCCGCAATAATGGGCACGAAGAGCCTTATGGAGTTAAATACTGGTCTCTGGGTACGGTGCACAACTATCCTCTTTTATCCATGACGCTGGTATAGGCAATGAAGTATGGGGACCATGGCAAGGTATATTTCGTGGCCTTTAATAATTTAACATCAACTTTCTCAAGTCGGACAAATGGAAAGCCAAGATTATGCTAAAGTCGCATATCAATGGGCGAAAGCTCTCAAGCTAATGGATCCTACAATCAAGTTGATTTCCTGTGGAGGTTGACTACATTGGACCGCCTTAACCTACTCTAACGTGCATTGATAGAATCAGGCTTCTCTGACTGGGACCGAGTCACTCTGCGAAAGCTGGCACCTGTAGTAGATTACCACTCGATTCATTGTGAGCAAGTATCTCTCAATTTAGCTTCTGATCTTGATATCGACCCAGTATATACTTTGAGCCAAGGCAAGCATTCGGTCAATGTTATGGGACGTGAGTGTTTTTTTCTGTATCTGCTAATCACTAAGCCTTCCTCAAGCTGCGGCTGCAGAAAAAGGAATTGAAATTACCCGTTCCCTGATCGATCTGGCGAAAATAGAGGCGGGACTTGAGAAGGATTTGACAGTGTAAGTTGACCGCAGAAATTGGAATGACACCAAGAATCAATCACCTATCACCTCTAGTTGTTTTGACGAATGGAATGTATGGTTAGTGTTTGTTAAATTCCGGCCTATTGCCACTTAAACCTGAGACAGGGACCCAGTGAGAGGTTGCTATGTTTTCGTCCATAAGAACATGCTTGACAATTTTCCTCACTGGCAGCTCCCGGAGAGAAAGGCGCTGAAGAACGCTATGATCTTTCTGATGCTTTGGGTTAGTCGTTTTGCCTTTTAACCTTCCTTTCAATAAGTTTGGGGCCCAGCCGTAGCCTCTTGGCTTAACGTCTTTGTGAGAAAGGCAGATATTGTTAAAATTGCTTGCATCGCACAGTCAGTGATTGAAAACTACATTTGTTTTACATTCTAACTTGACCCAGATCTGTCAATGTGATTTCACCTGTAAGCCTGCCAGCCTCCGGATGTTGCAAACTGAATATACTCTAAGATAATCACTTCTCCCCAAGGGTTATTCAAACAGGTCTGAGTGCATGTTTACCCATGCCGATGAACTTCTATAAAAATCTACAGACAACGTTCTACCCCCTCCACCTCTTCTCAAATCTCATGAGAGGTGCTTCTCTCTCGGTGCATGTTACATCTCCTTCGTACCAAGGTCCGACGGTACCCGCTTTCATCCATAATCTCAGTGTAGCGACGCCTGACCTTGCCAAACTAACGAAATATATTGATGTGAGTGCCGTCCTTACGGATGACAGATCAGAAGTTCGGTTGGCTATCGTGAATAGGCATGAGGCAGACTCCTTCGATATCCCTATTCTCTTCGGTCCTTCGTGCAAGCTAGCAGGAGATGACATTTCAGTTTATGAAATTTACAGTGATTCCTTAGGGGACTCCAATGGATTTGACAGGGAGACTGTCAAAACTGTCCGGAAAGATGTTACTTTCAATGGAACCTATGCGGTGAAGAAGCATTCATTTCAAGGTAACCGATACAGTTTACGGTAGAAGTTCTGTTCATCCCTTCTTCAGTCCTTGTGTTCAGAGTAAAGTCTGCTTGAGCAACCCTTCAAATTTGTTCTCTGTATATCCTCATCTAGTAACATCTCTGGTGCAACTAGTCCATGTAGATACCATCGCTGCTGTGGAGTCATGACATATCGCAGTGATTCGAGTTTCGGACAGGATCCTGAAGCAAACCAATCTAACGCTCGATTATTGAATTAAAGTACTTGAAAGAAAACGTCCTTTGATTTAAGCCAAGGCGATATCCAACACCTGACCGTCTACAGTGGAGTCACAATCCTCCAATGCGACCGTATTGTCAAACTGTGTGACTTCAGCGCACTGGCCTTCAGTCGTTGCTTGAATGGTGCATCCGAGTGCGAAGTTGTCACCACAGTTGCTGCAAGTGATGGTCCAGAGAGCCAGATCGGGGACACTGCCATTATCGAAGTCTGGGCATGCAACACTGTCAACGGGGCCGCCGTCACCTTGGAGACAATAGGAGTTGCTGCCAGTGTAAGCTCCGTTTCTAGCAAGCAGAATAAACCCGAGGGAAACGATAAAGACATGCAACTTACTGAAAAGTAAACGTGCCATTAATGGCCTTGATGTTCCAAGTCTGCGTAGCAGGAGTGGGGTCACTTTCGGGAACCTGTTCGGATTTTAAGCATCGAAGTGAAATACCTAAAGTGGATGCTTACGTTCTGTACAGCGACGAAGCCGACAGTGTCAGGAATGGCATTCCAGAAAGATGAGGCTATACACATAGAGTTGAGCGAGAAGGAAGTGCGATGAATGGGGAGTACATACGGAGGCTGGACTCGCTAACGACTTTGGCACCTGCAGCCAAGAAGGTGTCAGTGGGCGAGCATGTTCTGCGAGAGGGTGCAGCCAGGGCGATAGCAGGAAGTAGTGCGACGACAGCAGTGAAGGAGCGCATTATGACAGTGGAAGAGAGGTGAGATGTCGATATTTGGTGCTGAGCTAGAGACGACCATAGGCAGCTTTTATACCTGGAAATATCGGGCCTTTTCCGCGTCCGGTGTCTGCTTACCGCAGAGTGGAGACTTTCAGCGCGTGCCGTTCACCATTTGTAGGCTAAATTGTAGCCGAAATTTGTCGTAAATGTATAACGGTTGTGATAAACTGGATTGGCTGGCACTTGCCAAACCTACCCCGACCCTACCTGAGAAGGGCCAAAGTGCGTCGTTACTGCTTTAGAAAAGGACGCAGGATGAATATGACAACTGCATAAACGGCTAAAGCGTACAACTTTCAAGTGAAACACGGGAGAACACGACCGGAGTGATGATGCATGATGCATGATGGGTTACATGTGTGCTCGAATTTCACATTGATGGAAGAGCGTCGACGTCAACAGCTGGTGTACCAGATTCTATTCGACGCGTATAGTGTAGATCTGATGAGGGCTTCTTCACCTGAGTCGGAACGTGGTCGGCGGCGTGGATTGTCGATGTCGATGAGGGTAGAACGTCTGTTTGTGTAGCGGCATTCTTTAGAGTGGAAGTGAACTGAAGAAAGTCAGTCTCATAACCAGACCCTCGGCGAACCTCAATCGGAGGGTCTGCTGTAAACATCTCATGAGCGCTGCCGTCTGATGCACTCTGGAGGAGTTTGGTAACTGATCCTAGATCGCGGCACTCGTATTGGTGCTGCCAAGTTGTTGTCTGTTCACGGGATTGTATTGCATATCCAACGTTAGCTTCTTACAATGTTATGATTCCAAAAGAATTGCTGGAATACAATTACGACGGGGAAGTAGCCGAAGACCTCCCGCGGCCTGAATTATCATGGATAGCAGTGCAAGGATGGGACTATCAGCAAGGAAGGGTGGCGCATCTCACCGTTTGGATGATGGGAAACAGTATTACAATAGTTGTTTTTACGAGCTATCTCAGTTTGTACGCGTGTCAGTATTAGCGCCGATCGCTGATTGGTTGTCAGAAAAAGTCGCGCGTGTCCGCCTTGCCTTGTTTGCTCTGCCCCGTCACCTTGTATTGTAGCCAACATGAACAGTGCTGTGCAAAATCTCGCAATCAGTCTCGTTGCCATGCAATGTCAGTGTCTTTCCTTGTCTCATACAAAATACACTAACAGGAATGCAGTGGCTCGACGGCTCAATTTCGAGGATCCAGAGACGTTGCTGTATGTTCGTATTGGATACGCTACAACTCAGATTGTCATTCTGGGCCTGTACTACTACGTCTCATTGGCTGTAGGTCCTTCTTTCCTCCACTCGAATCTCGTATTCACTTCCGCAGATCAAGCGTAAAAACGACCAAACCGTGTTGAAATATGGTGAGCCGCTCTTCATATCCAATGTCCTTCATTGACGGCATGCAGTCGAACCTGCAAGTCCTATGGTAACTATGCTTCTCTATGCCGAACAGTTGTTGAAATTTTTGTCCAGACTCAGGAGCCTGGAAAGCTTGTGACAACCACCATCAGAGACTATGATCTCTCTGAGACCTCAAAACTTGTGAGTAGCCTCAATAAACGTCGTGAATCTTTGCCAAGTTTCACAGCTACGCTCGGTATATATGGGCATCGCTATGATGGCGTTTCTGCATGGCTACCTTAAATACACCCAGCCACTCTTTGTTCAATCCCTCATGGGTCTCAAGGGTCTCTACGATGCAAAGCCCGTTGCTATATACATCCTTGGTAAACCTGCTACAGGTGATCTCAAGAGACCATTCAAGGCAGCCGGAGGAATGTTTGGAGGCGCCTCTGATCCTCAGACCGACAGTGCTGCGATTGCAGAGGCCGAGAAGAAGATTGGCGCTAAAAAGGACGAGTAGGCACTTAGATACACAGGATAATTATGAGTACTCGTGACCAAGTCACACTTTATCTTCACCACCATGGCACCCAAGGCAAATAAGCTGGCATTTTTGTCGATGCCCGCGCCAGCATCGTATGTTGCTGGTCTCGGTCGTGGCGCGTCTGGCTTCACAACTCGTTCAGATATAGGTCCTGCTCGCGAAGGCCCCTCAGCCGAAGTCATCGCTGAAGCCCAAGCAAA
This sequence comes from Megacollybia marginata, assembly GCA_003313965.1. Classification (NCBI taxonomy): domain Eukaryota; kingdom Fungi; phylum Basidiomycota; class Agaricomycetes; order Agaricales; family Porotheleaceae; genus Megacollybia; species Megacollybia marginata. The sequence goes on from QLOY01016035.1 coordinate 21,185, forward strand.
ACGTGGAGAAGACCCAGAATACGATCCAGAACAGTATCAGGACCCAGACAATGAATTCGGTCTCTTTGCAGGCATAACTTATGAGCAAGACGACGAAGAGGCTGATAAAATATACGAAGCAGTCGATGCTGCCATGGATTCACGCCGTAAAGCTCGCAGGTGTGTAATGGTTAGTTTCGTACGCTTCTTGTCCAACATTTCCTGCTATGTTCTTTTCAGGGAAGCTCGTGAACAACAAGAACTCGCCAGGCATCGTGCAGAACGCCCAAAGATTCAACAGCAGTTTTCTGATCTCAAGCGAGGCCTGTCGGCAGTCACAGACGCAGAATGGGAGGGCATTCCAGAGGTCGGTAATCTCACCCGCAAGAAGCGACGAAAAGAAGAGAGGACATATGCAATCCCAGATAGTGTCCTTGTCGGTGACCGAGCCAAGAACGAGTACGAAAACTCGTTGGATCCTATGCAGCAACAAGTGCGTTCCCATTCCCGATATTCCAATTCCATTCTAACCCTATACAGGCCAGTGGATTTGTGACTCCAGCAGATGTCACTAATGCTGATTTCCGTGAAATTGGTGCAGCTCGCGAAACCATGCTCGGGCTCAAACTGGACCAGCTCTCTGCATCTTCTGTCTCATCCGGAACAGCAACTTCAGTCGATCCAAAAGGCTATCTCACGTCCCTGGACAGTGTAGTCCTCAAGTCTGATGCCGAGATTGGAGATATCAAACGTGCACGCATGCTTTTCGATTCTCTCGTCAAATCAAATCCAAAACACGCACCGGGCTGGATAGCGGCGGCTGCGTTAGAGGAACATGCCGGACGGATGGTCACCGCACGAAAACTGATCAAAGCAGGTTGTGAGCAGTGTCCAAAGAGTGAAGACGTCTGGTTAGAGGCTGCCCGGTTACATGTAGGTATCTTTTCTTCAGCTAAACTCGGCTTATATTTCTCAGAATAACGACGACGCAAAGGTCATTCTAGCAAATGCCGTCCAACATGTAGGTCAGAGCGTCCAGATCTGGCTCGCCGCCGCCAAACTTGAAAACGATGTTAATGCGAAGAAGCGTGTTTTGAGAAAAGGCAAGGTTTCAATGCTTTTGCTCAATCTCTAGCTCACTCTGTTGCAGCCCTCGAACAGATTCCAAACTCGGTACGTTTATGGAAACAAACTGTCAGCCTCGAAGATTCCGCAAACGACGCTCGTATCCTCCTTGCACGAGCAGTCGAAGTCATCCCTCTCTCAGTTGAGCTATGGCTTGCCCTGGCTCGTCTCGAAACACCTGAGCGAGCAAAAGCCGTTCTTAACAAAGCGCGTAAAGCCGTTCCTACAAGCCACGAAATCTGGATAGCCGCTGGTTGTCTACTTGAACAAGAAGCCGCGTCCGATCCCAATCTCCCACCGGAGGAACGACAAAAGAAAATTGATATCGTTGATGCTACTATTGAGGGTGGTGTCAAGGCGTTGAGGAAACATCAAGTCTTGTTGACGAGAGAACAATGGCTCAAGGAAGCTGAAAAGTGCGAAACTGATGGATCAGTGAGGACGTGTGAAGCGATCATCAAGGCGACCATTGCAATGGATGTTGAAGAGGAGGATAGATTGGATACATGGACTACGGATGCTGAGAGTGCGGAGGCGAGAGGAATGATTGGAACTGCGAGGGCAATCTTGGCGTATACACTCAGAGTGTTTCCCGATCGAAGGTCTTTGTGGAAACGCGCAGCAGACTTGGAAAAGGCTCATGGAACTAGGTAAAGGTTGCCACCATGCGGAAATGTCTTTCCAACATATTGATAGGGAAAGCCTGGATGCTATTCTCGGTCGTGCAGTGGAACATTGTCCACAGGCTGAAGTCTTATGGCTTATGGCTGCCAAGGAAAAATGGATAGCCGGGGATGTTCCAACAGCCCGTGAAATTCTTGAACGTGCATTCGTTGCAAACAAGGAAAGCGAGCAGATCTGGCTGGCAGCCGTCAAATTGGAAGCCGAGAATAATGAATTAGGAGTTGCTAGACAACTGTTGGAACGTGCACGTTCTGTTGCAGATACTGAGAGGGTAAATCTTCCGTCTCTATGTTTGTCCATGCTGACGTTGTTTTTAGATCTGGATGAAATCCGCCGTTTTCGAGCGACAGCAGGGCAATCTTGACGAGTCTCTCAAGATGTTGTCAGCGGCCATTTCTGAATTCCCCAAGTTTGCAAAGTTATATATGATTCAGGGTCAGATCTATCAGTCTCAGAAGGCTTATCCTGCCGCTCGTGGATCCTTTTCTGCGGGCATCAAAGCCTGCCCCAAAGAGGTCACATTGTGGATTCTTGCTAGTCGACTTGAAGAAGCTGATGGGAAGAGTATTAAAGCTCGAGCGCTTCTTGAGAAGGCTCGACAAGTAAATCCCAACAATGATACACTTTGGGCGGAAGCTATAGGAGTCGAGGAACGTTCTGGTGGTGCGCCGCAGGCAAAGGCCATGTTGGCTCGTGCGCTCCAAGAATGTCCTTCCTCGGGTCTTCTTTGGACAATGTCGATTTGGGCTGAGCCTCGGCCTATGCGGAAGACGAGGGCAACGGATGCTCTCAAGAAGACCAAAGACAGTCCGGTTATTATTTGCACTGTTGCGAGACTGATGTGGGCGGATCGGAAGATTGAGAAGGCCCGGCATTGGTTTGGTCGAGCAGTGGCAAACGAGTATGCTGATCTTGGAGATACGTGGGGTTGGTGGCTCAAGTTTGAGAAGCAGCACGGGACGGAGGTATGGTTCATTTCTTTGGTTCTTGCACTAAGACCTGACTATCGGTAGGAACATCGAGAAGAAGTGCATGCTAAATGCGCTGCTGCTGATCCACATCATGGACCTACATGGCAGGCAATTGCCAAGGATGTTAAGAATGCGGGTAAAAGTACTCGACAAATATTGGAGCTAGTCGCCGATGCCTTACAATGATGTGTTACTACTAATTTACAATAGTGCCCTGTAACAAAACAATCTAACAACTAGTCAGTCGAAGGGGACAGGCCTTATTCCAGGGCCTGACAACCTCAAGCCAGACTTTTCCTCTGCTTTGGCAGCAGCAAACACAGAGGGTATTGGAATCCCACAGCAATCTCCCCACCCCAAGTCCTTCTCCCCATTCATACCCGGAAGGACAGGGACATGCGGGTGTCCATGTCCATCGTGTGCATCTGCTTTCTCATCGGAATTTGGTGAAGGTGGACCCTCATAAGGCAGAAAAGAGCCAAAGAGGAAATGCTGCATTACGGGGAGTTTGCCCAAAACTTCGGCAGAGTACATTTTGATCATTCCAGAGTTGACTTTGTCCCACGTTTTTACTGCTGAGATGTCGTCCAGCATCGGAGAATGCCATCGTAAAGAAGCCGTTTTTATCTGCGAGTATATGAGACATTAATCCAAGTAACGGTTGGGGCATCATACCGAGTTTATGAATTTGATGCATGCAAAGTACATGTAATGCTTGGCGTACTCGTCGACGATTTCAGAGTCATGGATGGCCTTCGGTCGGATGTACTTGTGTCCTATGAAGCGTTAGGTCATGCTGTAAAGAATATTGATTCAAATACCCAGTAGCTGGGATGATCCGAATAAAAATGGTAGGAAATGGTAATCATCGAGACCCCAGACTCCATGCGAGCCTGCAGGCTCCAGCCAGTACGTAGATTGAAGGATCCGCATAACATGTATGTACCTGACAGACATTAGCTTCAGCTTCGTTTCGAAAGAAGAGACTTTGCTTCCAAAACACTCGAATGACAAGGGCCTTGTGATCGCTGTCTTGTATTACACCAAGACGTTCGAGACACATCCTGTTAACTGTTATCTAGGATTGATAGAAGGTAGATAACTTACAACCAGCAGAGAAAGTTGAGCTCCATGCCACTGCCATAGTCGATCCTTGACCGATTGCCCCAGGCGTGGTTGAAATACTCCGATACTTCGACAAAGGCCTCCTGAGGAAACGAAGGCAGACCTGAATGAAGATATGGCGATGCCTGTATGGTATCAGAAGGATTAACAGCGTGAATTACGGGCCAACTTCAGCTATTTTGTCGAAGAATGTTCTGAATGCTGGATTACCAAACCTCGACGCAGCATTTTCAACAGGGGGCGTATCTTTTGCAATGGATTCTACTTGCTCCAAGATATGGACGATGGCTTTGACACCCTGACGATTCTAAGCCTGCTTTATGATTGACTGCTGTTCTTACGTTTGACTCGGAGCATTCATCTTCGAGCTTTACACCAACGACTGCTTCATTCAAGTTCTGAATATACGAAAGGATGTTTTGGCGGGTCTCTGAAGACTGAAACCATTCGAGTTGCTGGGGCGATAATATAGCCTTGACGGGCAGTTGATATGCGGTCATGGTCTAAATCACGTGTTCCAATGACTTGCTAAAGACCTTACACTACTTGCTATGCCTACAAGCTCCCTACTGGTCCCCACTGTGCTGCCTGGTGGCGACATTCAGTTTGCGAGTGTTGGACAGGATGCCACAGCCAAGGACCTCATCGATGAACTCCTGAAACTTGACAAGGTCAAACACAGTATCCTTGGCGACTTGCAGGATTCAGAGTGGGCTCTGCAGAAACTCAGACTTGATGACAACAACCCAGTCTATCAGGATGGAGAACTGGCTGCTATTGATGATGGTAGGTCTATTTCCACTACACTGTTCATTCAATTCATTTGCCAGGCATCATTCCCCACGATACACCTATTGCTCCCCTCATTCAGGCTTCAAATAAAGCCCCCGTACAGCGCCACTTTTCATTATTTCCTACAACCGGACACTTGCATTGTGCTACCTTTAGACTCGTCTCACTTCATAGCTTCCTCCATATCAGCCTTTCATTTGCCAGGGTGCCCAATATCTTTGACAACTTCAGATGCACGATCTATATCTCACGACATATGACTGTTGATGAACTCATCAACTCAGTTATTCAAGACTTTGGTCTATCCTTGTCTGCGCCAGCAACAGGAAAGATAGATTATGAAATACAGCAATCTCAAGCGAGCAACCCCAATGAGAGTACGCATCAGCCGAATATTCTCCCTCCGTGTTTTATTGATATATCATCAGAAAGCAGTCTCTCACAGGATGCTATTGTATATGATGTGCTAGCTACTGACCTTTCCCCCGATCGAGTCTTCACCTTTTGTGTTCCAGAGAACTGGTATCTACGTCCCAATCCACGCGCACGAAATATATCTGGCGTCTCAATCACTCCATCCGAAGGTACCCTCCGCCAGTTAGCTGCCCTTCAGGAATCCGACGAAGACGAAGACGATGATGATGCTGAAGGAACCGCGAAAGCCTCCAAGGAATCTAACAACCATACATCTTCTCCAGACTGGCGGAAATCATATCGGATATCCAACATATTTGAATGGTTGCCTCAGCGCAACAGCGTTTCTCCTCCAACTAGTGCGGATAATCGCAAGAGCGTGGTTAGTGAGCCCATTATGGTCGAACACCACACTGGGAACGGTCTCAAGAGCCCCTCCATTGACTCAACTATCGATGAAGAATCGGATTTGGATGAAGATGGGTTTGAAGCTATGCTTGTAAGTAGTCGTTATATCTTGCAATTTGATCTCACACGTCCAGAATGATTTGGGACTGAAAGATACTAAGAGGCAAGACATGTACAATCTGTCCAACGAACAGAAGCGGTACCTCATGAGACAGAATCGAGGATTCAAATCCACTGCCAAGAGTCCTCACAAGCCACCATATGCTTCTTATGGCCCTTCAGCTGGAACGGGTATCTTACCGCGCCTGATTCCCCAGCTTACCGGAGATGCACTAATGAAGCGATTCTCGATTTGGAACAGTGACCCAAGTTCTCAAGGCGCTGGCACTGACTCGCAATCTGTCACGAGCCCAACTAAGAAGCATACTCAAATAAGTTCGGTGCAGGAAGAGGTTGAACCCCTACAACCCCAAACAACTGGAGGATTATGGAGCAGCTTTTGGACATCTTCGGGCGGGGAAAAGAAGAACAAAGAGACCACTGTCATGTCTACCTTGGACACACTGAGGAATGGGAAGACCTCGGATGCGAGGCTAACGAAGCACCTCATCTCACTTCGTGTTCAATTTTCAACGTCGCCCTTGGCGTGGAGTCATCAATTCATCGAGGAGAAAGGGTTGGAAGTCCTCGATGGTCTACTCATGGGATTGGTCGCCAAGGGTGGCAAGAAGCGAATTTTAACAGAGGTAGAGACGAACAATCTTTTTGAAATCATCAAGTGCATTCGGCATGTCCTTAACACGGAGGTTTGTTTATTTAGTCACACCGACGCTCTTTTGCTCATGTTATTGTTCATAGATTGGCTTTCAAAGAGCTATATCATCTCCGACCCTGTTTACACATATCGCTTACGCACTACATACCTCCTCCCTCAAAGTCAGAGCCTTTGTTAGCGAAGTTTTGGCTGCTGCATGCATGATATCAGTCAGTTCGGGACACAAAACTGTGCTCGCTGCTTTCTCGGACTACAAGGTTGAATTTGACGAAGCCTTCCGATTCGAATCGCTGCTCGCATCGTTGCGTCTGCCAGATATGGTCAACGAAGGCGAGACGAGCGACGATGAGTTTGGAACCGGTGCTGAGGATGAGGGTGTTTGGACGATGCGTGCATCGTCGATGGCACTGGTTAATGCATTGACAATGTGTCCTGACTCTATTGAGGATAGGGTACTTCTTCGTGATGAGTTTAGCAGGAGAGGACTGAACGAGATCATCGTTGTAAGTGTTAAAACCGTTGTTCACGTCGGTGGGATGCCGACCTTCTGTAGGCCCTGCGTTACATCCAACCGCCAGAATCGCTCAAGATTCAACTGAACGTCTATACGGAGGAGAAGATTGACGACGAGACCGAAATGAGAAATCGAGCCACGACGCTGATCCTCAGGGATGGTGCGCACGAACGAGGTCGTTCTGATTCAGAAGCTGCCTTGGAGGATATAGTTTCCTTGGCTAAACAACATGGGGAGCTATATCCAATGATGATTGAGATTTTGAACCATTATGCTGCAATCTTGCAACGTGATATCAATACGTGTGTATGTTTGCTCTCCTAGTGTTTTGTGCTGATATGCCTGGTTAGGCAACTCAAAGCCGATCTCCTCAAAATTTTGGACAGAATTGTCGAACAGGCCGCTTTGTTAGACAGATTGTGAGTTGAAGTAACTTTTATTCTAGAATGTTTTGTTTGATGTTATTTCAAGCGATGACAACTGGCACAGTTTTATGAAGCGGTTTGCAGTTTCAATGCAAGAACTCACAGGTCAGGAATACGAAGTTCGTGTGGCATCGGAGGATAGTTCGATGGTCGTCGTAGAGCAGGAGCTGGAGGCGCTTCGAACTCAGGTTGAAGAGCTTAGTGATGAAGTATGGCGTATGCTAAAGGCGAAGTCTCATGCTGACCTGCATTAGCGGACCAAACTTAGGGAAAAGCTCAATGACCAGATCGCGGAAGCGAATGCGCTCAAGTCTCTTCCTCTGAACATACCTGTTCCACACGGAAAGGCGTCAGTAGGAAAGTCATCAGGAGAAGTAGGTTCTAAATTTCTGTTTCCTTGACTGACGTGCTGCCAGGCGCTTCCAGGTCTAGTTCAGCGGCTTGTCGCGAGAGAAAAGGATATCGTTCAACTAAGGATTGAACTGGACCGTCTCAAGGCTCAGAACCCAAGCGAAGGAAGAGATGCAGTTAGTGTTACACCTATCGTGTCGATGTGTCTTAACTTGTGTTAGGACGAGCGTGCCAAACGGGATCGAGATCGAAGCAAGTGGAATACCCTGATGGACGAGATCGCCAAACTGAAGACCAAGGTGAATAACACCACACATAATTTTGCTCAAAGCTTTGACATGATGTCAGAATGGCGAGCTAGAACTAGCTTTGGGACACAAAGACAAAGACATCGTTTATCTCAAACGTGCGTTGGAATCCGTATACACTCGGTTCATCTCCAGAGAAGAAAGTCGAGAGGAGACCCGCGCAGCTAATTTGGATGCAGAACATATGGCCTCCAAAGCCATCGAGAGCCTGGCACGGAAGGACGACGAAATTGCATCTCTTGTAATTGAGGTCGCCGAGTTGAAGGCGAAACTTGCTGCTCGACCCAAGACTGAAAAAGAATTTAAAATGCGTTCTCCTCCGCCTCCTCCACCTCCACCTCCTGCTGCTAAACCCAAGCGACCTCCGAGTCCTGTCGATGCATCGAATTCACCTCGCAGTCCTCCGCCTCCGCCTCCTCCTCCTCCGCCCCCGTCCTCATTCAGTGCTCCACCGCCACCTCCACCGCCTCCACCTCCACCTCCACCTTCATCGCTGTCTTCTTCGGGTCCTCCACCTCCTCCGCCCCCTCCCCCTCCGTCAGCTCCAGGTGCCCCACCACCACCTCCTCCTCCTTCGTCCTACCGGCCACCTGGTAGACCGCCCCCACCCGCCATTCGTCCAGGACGGAAACTCAAACCGTTTTTCTGGGACAAGTTGACCGACACCTCACAGTCTGTCTGGAATGAAGCTTCCTTTGATTTCACCTTGGATTTGAATGATCTAGAAACGACTTTTGCTATTGATAAAGTGACATCTTCTCAGCTCAAGACCAAGTCATCGGGAAAGGATACGAGCCAAACACATACACTTCTTCCTGGTAACCGTGCTACTAACATTGGTAAGGTGAAGAGTCTGAGAAAACTTCCGATTGAGGTCTTTCAGGTATACTGCTTTCGCGCATCAAAATCGGGCCTGCAGAAATCAGAAGGGCATTGATTGAGATTGACGACGAGAGACTGTCTGTAGATGATCTCAAAGGCATCAGTAAACAACTTCCTACTACAGAAGAAGTAGATTTCCTACTTGTTTTCGACATTCTTTGACCGTTCCAATAGATTGTCTCCTATAAATCTTTCGGTGATGATGTCTCTAATCTGTCGAAGGCAGATCAATACTGCTATCAGGCATGCGATTTAAAACTTTCTTTGTTGTATCTCAACTTCCTCTCAGATCATGTCCATACCTCGGCTACCGGAACGTGTCAGCTGTATGATATACCGGCGCAAGCTCGACTTCGACATAGCGGAGCTTCGTCCAGACCTTGACTTTTTGAGGAGTGCTGCCCTTGAACTCCGCAGGTCTACCAAGTTCAAACAATTGCTGCAGGTTGGTTGCTTAAAATTCGAGTCACCTCCCTCATCTTTTCTAGGCAGTCCTCGTGGTCGGTAATGCCTTAAATGGCTCTACCTATCGTGGCGGAGCTCGTGGTTTCCAGTTGAATGCTCTACTCAAGGTTGGGACCCTTACGTGTATGACTTTTCTTTTCAAATGTTTTTCAGATGCGCGAGACAAAGACATCGATGCCCGGCTCTGATTGTCCGACGCTGATGCATTACTTGGCCCGTGTGCTCATGCGTAGCGACCCGAACATGCTTCGTTTCATCGAGGACATGCCTTCCTTGGAAGCAGCAGGGCGCGGTATGCAGATCAGTTTAATAATATAAATCTCCTCATCTTGATCCAGTATCTTTTCAGACTGTGATGCAGTCGGTAAATTTATTGGTCCAAGGCCTTGAACAGGTCAGAACCGAGATCATCGCTCTGAGGACAGTTCGAAACCCACTTGCAAACGACCAGTTCGTTCAGTTCATGCAGGTACGTCAGCGTTCGGGTGGTTTTCACTTCCGCTCATTTACATAGCCCTTCGTCGATGAGGTTAGCTTGAAAGTTGATGCACTCCGCAACATGGGAGCTGTTGTCGATCAGGAGCTCAAGAGTGTTTTGACATATTATGGTGAAAAGCCAGAAGGACCTGATACGCCAAAGCCAGAAGATTTCTTCGGGATGATCCTTTCGTTTTCATCATCTTTGCAGGTGCGCTGTCCGAGTTTTATCTTAGTCAGATATCTCAAATTTGTGTAGAAATGTGCACTGGAAATTGCCGACAAGATTGACGTACCCAAACCAGGGCCGACAATTTCCCAGCCATCTATTGAGCAATCGGTATGCGGTAATTATCTTTCAAAATTACGTCTTATTATTCGCAGACCCTCAAGGCGTTGGAACCTGCGAAGGAGGTCGTGCACTCTGGACTATCTCCCGATTCTTATGGGCGCTCTGTGGGCAGAGGTGACTTGGATCAAGCTATTCGCAGCATGAGGGACGGCAAAAGAAGGGCACGTCCTCAGAACACTAGGCCGCTGAGTAAGATATTTGTGGATGGCGCGAGACATAGTCGAGTTTTCAACTAATCTATACTAATTTTCTTTGGTTATGATGGAATGACATTCATGTATTCAATGCCGAAAATGGAGAGTGATACTAATCGATGTTTAGATATAGGGGCTGGACACGTGACTGGATATAATTAAGCGAGAACCCAAACCTTTCTCTGGAGACTGCCGTTCAGTTTGACTGACGCCTTAGAACGTATGAATGTAGATCTTGTCTGGGCCGATGCCAAGCGAAATTGAAGGATAAAACGACCAATCGTATTCTTCGCCAGGAGGAGGAGGAGGAGGAGGTACACCGGCACAAGGTCACCCGTTGACGTCTCAGAAGAAGAAAAAAGAAAGCTTCCCAAGATCAATTTTGAGAGCAGTTCGAAAAGGAAGGCAATCCAAAGTGGTACTACTATCGCCGAGTAACTCGGGAAGTGGAACACCTTCAATCCTTCTGCGCACTCTACAGGATCGTCGATGCGTATGTTTTGGTAAGCGCCCGTTGCAACTTTGGGTGACAAGCCAACTTCGGTTCACCCACAGCTGCTCGCACTCAAGGCAGCTGACATGATTAGGGCGAGCTATGGAGGTTTTGATTAAGGGCTCGCCCTAATGTTAATGTTATAAAGTCACGTATGTTTATAGGAATGGCACGTTCTGCATCTCCCCTGTAGCCAGTAGATCCTCATCGAACGCTTCCTCAGCTACCTCATCATCAACCATCCCATTCTCCATATCTGAGATGTCCTGGTCCGGCTCATCATCCAGCGGCATATCCTCCAGAGAGCCGGGCATACTCGTCATACTCCGAGTGCGCTGTCGTCTCCGTCTCTTGCCTTCTTCATCATAGTCAAACTCTTCCTCGTCATCCGAGTCGGCGAATGTAGTACTCGACATTGATCCCGGGCTGAGACTACGTCTAGGCGTTGACCTCACTGATCCAGAGAAACTAAGAGTGTTACTGAGCCTCTCAAACGAAGACATCTTTAGCAAATCTGGAGAACGTTCAGAGGATGTCACGGCTTTAGGCACATTCGCTTGTCGGCCGCCAACAAGACTGAAATTTCGCAATCGAGCGAGAGTACTCTGGTTGGAAGTGTCTGACCGAGCGCTCAGGGTTGGTGATGGTGGGGACAAGTCGGGAAGTGGATATTCGGGAACAGGGGTCTTCCAGTAGTTGAAGTCTGTGTATTCTGGCGTCCACTTTCGATGAATGGGCGGGAACATCTGGTCAACAAGGTCTGTCATGTGGATGTAACTAGGGCAAGATAAGCAGCCTGTTTTGCTTCAGAGGGATAACATACGATGACTTGTATCCAGCCAACTCTAGCAGCTCTAATTTGACTTCACCCGCTGGATCGATGGTAAATATGCGTGAGCTTGGTACATTCACACTTCGATAGGACAGTGCATCGGTGATACGGTTACCGAATCCAGCATAGAATGGATTGCGCGAGCCCTCCCCAAATACACGGAGGATATCTCTGAGACATGCCATCTTGAAGACTTCTGGTTTTCTCATAATGACCTCTCTGGCCATTCCCTCAGTACAATCAAAGAGAAAGGTAAGAGCACTCACCGATGTAAAGAAGCCATGAGACGATCGGGACTCATTATGACAGGACCTTCGGGAAGCTGGTAATCGTTCTGCTTGATACCTCTGAGATACCCGCGGGTTGCATCAGCCTGTCCAATGGCTCTCGAGGTAAGGTACATAATTTTGTACCCATTGCGTGTAATGTCAGTATACAGTTTGGCGACACCGAGATGTGTCCAGTCACGCCCGATCATTGCAAAGACGTGTCCCAATCCATCAGATCTGAGAAGCATCAGAGACTTGGTCATGAATGGAAGAGAGGCTGGCAGACTTTGTGATTGTACCATCGATATCGGAGACAACCACCAAATCTGTTGAATCCCACACAAAGATCCTGGCAGCGCAGGCAATCGTGCCAGTTGATGACAGTGCAAATGTCATCGTATTAGCGCCTGGTTTCAGGTTGAGGGATTTCTAGAAAGAAAGACTGAGAAACGGTATAGCTTGGTGGAGAGGCGTACCAATTGGTCGGAGGTCAGCCGTAGCGTCTTGATATATTTATGTTTCTGAACCTGCGATTCAGAAACACTCGTTGACAAGGATGTGGCTTCGCGAACAGGCTGCTGGATTGGAGTGGAAGGCAGAGCGGGTGCAGAGTCGGCTGGGTGAATAGGTTTAGCTTTGGGTATGGATTTCTAGTATGTTAAGAAGGGAGCAATCTAGAATGGGAGATTCACGTACAACATCACCGGCTGGAGAAGAAGCAACATTGTTCAGCTCGGGTCTACCATCATTCTTCGTTCGTCTACTTCTCTTCCACCATTGTACCCAAGAAGAGGAAGTGGATGGTTCCTGTGGTGGAGCCGACTTGTCTTTGACAGCGTCTTCTTCGTCAGATGTTGGTGAAGATGGCCGCGAAGAAAATTTGCCTGTGACTTTCTCGCGAAGATAATCGTCTCTCCAGATGACAAGAGCCCGCATCAACGGGGACTCGTCATGGCGAGTGAGGTATCTAGCAAGCGAAGTTAGAAGGGTGGCAGCAGGAAGAAGATACACACTGGCTGCCAGCCCATCTAATCACCAGACGGGGATCACTGATCACGGTCTCATCCTCGAGAAACTGGTCAAAGGTAACCTTGCCTTTGTCGAACCTCTGTGAGAGCTCGAAATCGTCAACACCAGACATTTCTGAGAAGAGAGTGACTCCGCCGAAAGATCCATCTCTGCCTCTCCTACCACGTTGGTTGTCCTGGTCATTCACATCGTCTATCTCAGAAGACACAAGACTGAGCTCGAATAGGGCCCTCTTGCCATCAAGTGAGACGCGAAACGACGAAGGGTCAGATTTTGACACGCTTAATCGACCACCAAGACCGTATTCGCCTTCAACAGCGTGTGTACTAAGTTGGGGTGTTTCCTCGATCCAACTACCTTCGGGATAAGTCGTATAAAGACTCTTGTGCCTTCTTCTCTTGGGATTCGCTAGGAGGTCTGGAGGGGGGACACTTCGACTCCTACCACCACCTTCCGTACTTTCATTCTCGTCGACTTGATCTATAGCGTTGTACTTCATCCATTCTTTGTCTTTAGATACGCTCTTTCCCCAGGTCATTGCAGTTCCTGCGTTCTTTGCAGGACTGAGCGGAGGTTCCATACGACCGCCTTTACCAAAGGAAACTTTCATGGGGGATGGCTGAGGGAAAGCACCCCAGTCCCAGGAATATTCTTGCACGGCGGGTATGTTGAGATTGGTGAGACCTTGTTGTGAGGTTGATGTAGGCACTTGAGAAGGGTCTTGGTCCGCGTCGGCTTCGAGATGCGGTGGGGGTTCGGATGTAGCACGTATGATGGGGAGTGTGTGGGCTGCTGGTTCGGAGTCGTCTTCGTCGTCTTCGTCCGCTTCCTCTGTCGATGATCCGATAGGGAAGGAGTACATTTCGGACGGCTTGATGGTGCGATCTGATCTTTCACGAGCATGACCTTGATGATAACCTTCAACATCAATTGCAAGTCCTTGGATTCGCGTCAGAAGATAAAAATGGGATCGGAATTCACTCGCCGTCCGCGTAATCGACCTGCGGGGGTTCGACAGAGTTTACGACCTGTGAGAGAACGTGGTCGGCGCGTTTATCCTGTTCTGCCTCGACAGATTGGTCTTCTCTTGACGGGGCTGAAGGCATGGAAAGCGTCTTGAAATGTTGTTTGGGAGGTGCGGCATTCAAGTCCAAGAAATCTGGTTCCTGTCGTGGCTGTTCATCTGCAGTGGGCTGAATGATCGGGGAAGTTGTGAGATTGTCGGGAACGTCGTCTTCGGTTTCAAAGACAAAAAAGGCCTCTCCGGCTTCTCCAATCTTCATGTTGAACGGAATACGGTGGCCATTGATAGACACATCGACCTAGCAGTGTTGGACGATTGAGAATAACTAGTTGCTTGCTTACTTTCTTCTCTCCTGGCCTTAGGACCTGCCATTTACCGAACCTAACATGAAACGGCGTGCATGCGAGTTCCGTTCCGCCACTGTCAGTCGGTCTCTGGACTACGATTACATCGATGGCACCAGTGAGAGTCGAAGGGTTTATTGGAGGAAGATCCTTGTAGTATTGATAGGGCGCACTGATTGCATTTACAGCTCCTCTGAGATAGTTCATAGCAAGGCCATTTGAGACACGTGCATTGTACGCGACTACAGGAAACAAAGTATCTAGTAATTAATGATGGGGCTCTGCTTCGTGATCGTAGACAGGCCCAACAGGAGGCTGCGACGATCAGACACGTTCGAGAAATTCTGTTACAGACTCACTGGAATATTCCGTTCCCTGTCGACGTTCAGTCTCAGCTAGCCAAGAAACAAAACACGTACCATTTGGTGCCGCCAGGGAACGTCGGAGCTGCGAATCATTGTTGAGAAACGAACCAGTCTGTTAGGCAGGTACACACTGATGTAGGGATCCGGGTGTTTTTGGGCTGCAAGCTCAGCCTCTGCCTTTTCCAGCAGAATCGCAAGTGCTCGCGGATCGTACACGTTTCTAACGACACTCAATCATAAGGAATTCGCTGCAGAGGTGACAGACCGGTTCCGCTCAAATTCTGCCCGAATTTGCAGCGCTTCTTGTCGCCACAAGGTCCGGTCAACGCGCCAGTCGAGCGAGTTCTTCAGAAACCGTTTGTACAGCGACTTTACATACAGTCTGTGTGCAGACGAAAACGAGTTTATCGACGCCATGGTGAAGAGCACGTGACTTATAATGGACGTGCACTCGCGAGTTGCGTCTCAATTCAATCAGCGAACGCCAAAACTCGGACCATTGCCCATTGATCTGCGGATAAAGCAGTCAAGAAAAGCCTCAGATACACCTAAAAGACCGATTGCAACGAACTCGAGAGTGAAGCAAGATGAGCAGCTTCGCAGGGACATGCATCTCGCCTTCGTGGACAACGCCCTCTCACAGAAAGCAAAGGTAGAATTGACGTTTTTTATTGAAATTTATACCGATATTCTTCAGGGAATCAGCCAACCATTCAACGAGCTTGTGGCTCATTTCAATACAAAGGCGGAGCCACAACCGACTCAGCTTCGTTTCTGGCTACTCGCACTCTCCCATGTCGTGTCTAGGCTGGAGCGTACACATGCTCAGCTCGTAGAAGCGGTAGTAAACATGCCTTGGGCAACCATGGACGCAGCAACCGTGAAATCCTACACCGTCTTCATGGGAGTGCTTCTCTCTGCAAAGCCAGAATATCTCTCTCTCGTCCTTGGAAAAATAGCCCAAGGCTTCACTTATCAAGCAGGTCTTCAGGTTCTCGACAGTACTCTTCCAGAAGGCCCATCAACTCCACTGACTCGTAGAGTGGTTTATGACCGCCTACACTACTTACTAAAACATATTCTGACTCTGATACCTACGCTACCTTCCACCTTGATGCCTCTACTCTCCCGTAACTTTCCTCACAAACGACAAACACAAGCTGAGCAGTCTACTTATATCCGGAACCTGCTACGAGTGTCCGGATACTGTCCCGAGCTATCAGAAAAGATTCTCTCCAACATTGTCGACAGAGCAGTCCAAATCGATGTGCGTCGCCCTTTTGTTTTTCATACTCACCGACCATTCTCCCAGGTAGAGATACAAGTCGAGCTGGAGGAGCTGGAAGACGAGGATCCGGATGCTATCGAAGAACACGAAATCTTCGAATTGGATCCTTTTGACACCGTCGTAGGTCAGGACGACTTGGATTCCGATGGCGATGAAGGAGAAGACAGCGACGGCGAAGATGATTTCAGCGATTTGTCATCCGAAGCTGAAGACATGAACGACTTTGTCAAGGAGGAGCACGTACCGATGAATGTGCAACACATACAGGATATGATCAAAAAACTGGACACTATCCTCTGCCTCGTATTCGACCATTTCCACCAAACGCACGCATCCACCACAGGCGGTCTCACTGAAGACATGTCCTCATCGCTGAGTTCGCTCCCAGACCTACCTCCTCTCCCACCAATAACGCCAATCCTAACCCCATTCGCATCCCCATTCGTCGATTCGTCCCCAGTAGGAAGTAGACCAATGACTCCACCCCCAGCCTCCTGTCCGTCTTCACCCCAAAAACTCAGCGACCGTCTTCGGTCCCAATTCCATACCCTCTTATCCATCTTTGATCGAACAATTCTTCGGACATTCCAATCCCGCTACACACAATTCTTAATATTCTGGTATACATCTCTAGATCCCGAATTCTCAGATACCTTCCAAGGCATGCTAGTAGACACAGTCCTATTCCAACCGGAAACACCAATAGTAACACGCGCGGCGGCTGCATCCTACATTGGCTCATTCGTTAGTCGAGCATCCTTTGTCGATCGCGACAGTGTTCGTCGCGTCGTCAGTGTTTTGTGTCAATTCCTTTCTAATCATCTTGACGCCGTCGATAGCGTCGTAATGTCTTCTAACGGGGTCGTTGACCTCACAAAAGTTAACTTGATGCAAAATACAGTGTTTTATGCTGTCACACAGTCTGTGTTTCTAATTTTCTGTTTTCGGTGGAGGGATCTTTTGGAGGATGAAGAGGATTCTAATATGGCCAGCAAGGAGGGAAAAAAGTGGATGAAGGAGTTGGGGAGCATTCAGAGGGCTGTCCATTCAGTGCTTAACCCCTTAAAGGTACGACGTTACTCTATAGTGAACACTATCTGATATTGAACTGTAGGTCTGCTCACCCAATGTGACGAGGCAATTTGCCCGTGTGGCGCATGCAACGAATTTCATCTATTGTTATACCATCCTCGAATCCAACAAACGTGATCCCGATAACACGAATGGTATTCATCCCAGTATGCTGGGAGACAGTATCAATGCCGAGTTGAACACGTTCTTCCCATTTGACCCGTGTAAACTGCCCAAGGTCAACGCGTTCGTCGAAGGTGTATATCGTGAATGGTCGTCTGTTGCTATTGGAGATGAAGAGGAAGAAGAAGAGGAAGAAGAGGACGAGCTGTTATTGGAGCAGGAAGCTAGTGGTCTATCAATATCACGTCCACCGTCTGAACCAGACGACGAGGCAAAAGGAATCGGCGCATCTTTTGGGGCGATGAGTATTAGTTCTTAGCTCGTAAATAACGCGTCAATAATAGCACGGAAAACTCCGACACGTGTTTGATCATGAAATCCATCTGGTTGGACTGCGACCCTGTGAGTAGCTTCAGTGTTCGTTCCACGCTAATCGTTTCAGGGCCACGACGATGCCATAGCGATACTACTTGCGATCCACTGCCCCGATATCAATCTCCTAGGAGTTTCGACGGTATACTCACCAAACCTTGGACTCATATTAACTTGAACTCTCCGATTCTAGACTCACGGAAATGCTAGTCATGACCATACAGCCACAAATGCTGCGCGGTGTCTCGTTGCTTTTGCGGCTCCCAAGGACGTACGAGTCTACCCCGGCGCAATCAAACCCCTTCTTCGCCCGGCTAAACATGATCCAGAGATCCATGGACCCGATGGTCTCGGCGGAGTCAAAGGTCTACCCTCTGCAGATGAAGCAGCCGTTCTTGAACGTTTTGAGAAACAACAGGACGGTACCATCGTCGGGGCGCTTGAGGGGATGTCCCGTTCAATTCGACAGGCATGGAGTCAAGGAAAGGGCTCAAAAGTAACAGTGGTATCTACAGGACCCATGACGAACATCGCTCTCTTTGTTAGCGCGTATCCTGACCTGTTGTATGCTGTGGTGAGTGTTTGATCTTGTGAATTATACGATCTTGAGATGCGTAGGAAGGCTTCGTATTTATGGGTGGGGGTGTAGGTCTTGGTAATCGGTCAGCCGTGGCTGGTAAGTTTGATTGCTTAGTGCCTTTTTGTTATCGCCATTTTACAGAGTACAATATTATGTGCGATCGTAAGCCACTAAGATATGTGTCTTTCGTGACTCTCTTACCTTACAGTAGCTCATGCCGCTCAGATTGTTCTTGGTGACTGCAATGATTTTACTATCTGCATGCAAACTTATGCTCTTCCAGACGCACCTGTTCCCGCCGTGATGATTCCGATCAACGTCACTCACACGGCCATTGCTACAATACAAGTGCGACGAAAGCTGCTCTCACCTACAGTACACACTGTTGTGGATCCCTTTGCTACCTTCCCAAGAGCCGAGAGCAGCCTACGCCATACGCTGTTCACTTTAATCAATTATTTTGCAGCATCCTATGATTCAACGTTTGGGTTCAAAGATGGACCTCCACTTCATGACGCGTTGACAATAGCCTACGTTTCATCTCCGCAACTGTTTCAAGCCAAACGTTACCGCGTTGATATAGAGCTTTCAGGTCTACACTCTCTGGGCGAGACTGTAGTTGATGTATGGAACTACCGTGAGTGCGATGACTCGTGGGGCCCAGGTGGAAAGAACTGTCTGGTAACAGAAGCACTCGAGGTACGCTCTGATATCTGAATTTTCTGTCGCTGAGCATGCAGGTTGATGGTTTTTTTGGCCTGTTTCTTGACTGCGTCACGCGATGCGATGAAGTCTCGCCGCTGAATTTGAGAGAGCATTAATGTGCAAGGCGGTCATTGAGTACTTGACTGATTCCGCCTACTATTTCAAGTTGATTGGTGCAAAGCTTGTCTAGATAGCTATACGGCAGCTGAGACCGTATTCCGACGAGCTTTCTGTGCTGCAAGAAACTCCTTGTGTCCGTCTACTAACAAACACTGTCAGTACAACGATCCGGCAAGATACAGCTGTACTTGCATTTCCCCATAGGAATATGCTCCCTCATCGAAGTAAAAAGAAATCAATCTGAAAGTTGCCTAGAGAATTGCCTGTGCGCTGGTGTAAGAGGCTCCTGAGTCCTGCTTGGCGAGGACCGGCAACTTCTGGTACCCATAGTCATAGAATAGCCATACCGATGAACGACGCGGACGGTGTATCTATCGTGTGAGATTGGTTTGAATGTATTGATTGTCTCAGTGAGATAGGATTGTCTGTCTTTGAGATGGCTGTGTATTTCCTTGATCATCTCTTCATCGGAAACGTAGTGTGCACTTTTAAAGTGTTTAGGAGTGCGTGTCAAATACGAGCAGCACCGTAGCAGAAGGAATCTTCTTTCCCCGGGTTTCGTCTCCAGTCGAACGAAAAAGCCAAGAGATAAGCTTCAGCAAAAATTATCAGGCTGGAAAATGATAAACCAGTGAAGTCTGAGGTTTTGTTTGCAAGATCTGAGGCATACATGGTCCACATTTGGAGGAATAAACACCAATCCGTCCGTCGTTCATGCATTGAATGACTTGACAAGTGATACTTTCATACTCCCCGAAGCAGCTAGTTCGCCAGCTTGGTCTTTAAATGCATCCTAACTTGTGGCCGTTCTGCCAGTGTTGTCTTTGGCATTCCACAGGGCAGTATCGAGCACTTCTGTTCGATCTGGGCTCGGGGCTACGGCTCACTTGCATCTAGCACAAGATTTCAATTCCCTCCGAGCATTACAGTTAGCAATGTCCATAAAGAGTTGTCGCACGTGATGCTCACAATTCGCGTCATCAACTTTAACTTGCACACTCGATATCCCAAACACGTTCAAGAGTCCCCAGCACTCCAAGCTAGAAGGCTTCCGTGAGACTCAAACAAGTATTGACTCTTCCTTCTAAGCTATACTCGGGCACTTATGAACAGCTGGGACATTAATGCGTCAACGGAGCTTCGAACAGAATGCCCTAAAGGACTGAATTTGGACGTGTGCTATCGTTGATAGATGGATTGTAAATGGTAGCACATGAAACACGCGGAAAGGTACGCCCTGATAAACCCTTCGAGGATCGCCAGCTTCCCAATGAGCTGTGAAGGCACATTTCATTTTCTGTTCGTGTGTCGTCTTTGTACAGTTTTCATGGAATCCCCCTATTACGACCCACATACGACAACTCAAAATGGGTATCCTGTGCATTGGCTCCATACTTGTCAGTGGCGCTGCTCACGACCACTCAACCATCCTCTGATGTGAGAGTTGCCGTCACTGGCAAGTAGTACCGCTGCTTTGGAAGTCACATTCCTTAGTTTGAAGAACCTAACAAGTCGCAACTGGTTTTCGGGTGCCGTTTGAGCAGTGTTGAAAAGCCTCACATAACTTTTATGGACGGTTTTTATTGGGGCTTCTCGTCGCGGGCAGGCAGAGACCTTGATATAAAAGACCGTTCTGACATTGCTGGTTTCATTGCCAGTGCATGCGGGGACCTCAGACCGACCCCACTATGTGCACATTAGCTCCCTGGATCTTCGATCGAGAAACTCGGATAAGCATGCCTCACTCAAATTCTTTTGATTTGTAGTCTAGGAGATATTCAACATCTGAAGAGGGTTTCATCTCGGAAATACGTCTCGTCCCTCCCTCGTTTCAAAGGAGGCGGAGATGTTGGAGATGCCCTCGCTTTCAGTCCGGGAGATTCGCCGTTTAATGTGAAACTGCTATATGCCTTAGCGCTAAGATAATGTGAGGTGATAGTGCCGAGCGCTCGCCAGTACGGCTTCTACGTTAACCGGAGTTAGTCTAATGCAACTCTATGATGGACTCTCAAGACCCTGGTAGTTTCAACCATAGAAAAGAACAATTATCAACTGGCAAGTGCGTACAGCCAAATTGACGCTATTCAAGAGTCGATCTTTCATCAGATCCTATCATTTCGTTGACCAGGTTCCAGCAAAGTATAATCCTCAAAGGAACCCTACATTGCTCTGTATCCATGGCTTCCCTGATTTCTGGTATGGTTGGCGTTATCAGATTGGACCCTGGGTTCGAAAAGGCTGCCGCGTGGTAGTTCCCGACATGCTAGGCTATGGAGGAACGGACAAACCAGACGACGTATCGGAATACTCTACAAAGA